>CADWAF010004051.1:0-10358 GCA_902984215.1 Willaertia magna | reverse complement strand
AAAAAAAAACAATTATTGTCCATTAATAGTATTAGAACTAGACCATTCCTCTCCTTCCACCTTGTGATCTTTCATTTGAGGTTTTGCTTCATAAATCGCTTCCACTGCTCTACGTTTATAATCTGTGTGATCTCCCTTAAAAGCGATATATTGTATTCTTGTATTTTCAGCGCCAAAATTTGAAGGAAAAAATAGCGTTAAAGATTGTACATTATTGAATTTACTAGGCTTTAATAGGAAATCATAAGTGCCATTGGGATCGTAGCTTAAGTTAACGTCTTGATCAGCCTTTTTTTGCATTGCAGTATCTAAATCTAATAATTCATTGTTTTTAAAGATTTTAACTTTATCGGGACAGCTATATGAATCTCCACCAATGATGTTGAAGGATTTTACGTTAGTTGATACAGTAAAGGGTATAACTAATAAAAGTTCGGAATCTACTGCTGATTCTAGGTAAGTATCTTTTGTTAATCTTTCGGAATAAGGTTTAATGATGGTTTTACAAGCTCCTGAGGTATGTTCATTTAAACAACGAACATGAAGTTTATCAATGTATGGATATAATGTATCTTGAAATCCTTCTTGGTAATCTTTATCGCTGGAATGATCGTGTCCACAATTTTCATCATGGTGATGATGATGGTTATGTCCACAAGTATCTCCTTCTTCTGCTTCACCGTGACAGCTATGGCCGTGTCTGTGACTCATTTTTTTTAGTTGTGTTTTAAAATTATCACTATACATCGGGATTAAATATTATTAATTGTGTTAACAACTTGAAGAGCCACATGCGTGTTGAAGCTGGCCAGCTTCGTTCCAAATTTGTTTACCAAACATTAGACCTTTCCTTGAATAAAACTGCTCTAATGACTGGACTGGGAATTTGTTTTGACTTACAATTTGTTGTTTTTTGAGTGGATTTTTTACAAAGGTATAGCATAATTTTAGTTGGAGAACAAAAGTTCTGTAGTGAGTTCAGGTTTTTTACAAACGCTCCGCTCAACAGTTAATAAATTGGGTAGGGGGTGGTGGGTCAAATAGACTTTAAAAACAAATCAAAAAAATGTCTATTCAACCAAACCAATTCGTTATGAAAACTAGCAATACCGATCCAAACATTGGACATTTGCTTCAACTCAAATTACATTGGGCTAAAAACTTACCAAAAGCCGATGTTATTGGAACAATTGATCCATATGCAACAATTTCAGTTCCTTTAAAACCTCATGGTAATTTAAAATTCACCACTCCTTGTGTCGATAACAATCCAAACCCTGTGTGGAATTTTCCAGTATTTTGCGACGAAATGGATATCTCACGAAATGTTACTATTGAAATTTGGGATAAAGACAGTTTCAGTAAGAATGATAGAGTTTGTACAGTTGAGATTCCTTTAAATATGTTATCCACTCCTATTGTAAAACAAGAATATACTTTGACATGTTTAGAAAAGTTTAAACCATTAAATTCAAGTATGCCTTCAACTATTTGTGTTTCAATGGGTATTGCATTAAGTTTCCAATCTTTGGTGAGCAGATTGAAACAAATTAGATCAGATGTCATTGTTAATCAAATGAAGAAAACTTTATACATCCCTTTATTCGATAGAAATGTTAAGTCTGGTTATTTTAATACTTATCTTAAAGTTAGCTTACTTAAACAAATTAAGGTATCTATTGTAGATTGTAACGAAGATAATTCTACCTATCAAAATATTGGTCACTTTGAAGTTTCAGGTGAATTACAATATGTACCTCAATCTAACATGTTCCAACCACTTTCAGTTAGCGCAAAACCAACAAAATCAACTAAAATTAAAGTAAAAAAATATACCTATCCAAAACATGAAATGAATTTTGAAATTTATAATAGTTATACCTTAAAGAAGAGCATTAAGGTTTACAAAAATTTATCTTTTGTAACTTTAATTTTAGGCAACTCTAAAGTAGTTGAAAAGAAATTAATGAATGAAATAACTCAGCTCCACGGATGGACAGGTACTTTAGGTTATGAACAAGCAAAAAAGACTTTGAAAAATGTAATTTGTGATGATCACTCTAAAAGTGTTTATATGATTGAAAAGAACTATTTCGTTAAGAATGATTGGGATTCAGATAATTGTGATCAAAAAGTTGGTTTACTTGAACCTTATCGTGCAGAAGGTTTGTACATTGAAATTTTACATGAAAAGAAGAATCATTACACATGGGACTTCCTTAATGTTCCAAAACAATTATCAAATGTTTATTATGGATTAACTGCTGAAGTTTCTGATTTGCCTTATCCTGTTTATCATTCTGATTTAAAGATTAAGTTATTCCAAAGAAGTAATCCTTCACAATTTCATTTATTAGATATTTGTCCTTTATTATAATTATTACAATATATTTATTTTACTTTAAATCTGTAATTTATTAACTATAAATTTACAAAATAAAAAATTTTATTTATTAATTATTTACACTCTAGTTTCAAGTCAAAAACAAAATTTAAAAATTACAAAAAATAATGTCTCAAACCGGTCATCACATAGGCTTTGCTTTTCCTAGTCATGACTATTCAAACCAATCCATTTTGTATAATAAAGCTGAAATTCATACAATAGAAGGAAATGATGATTATGATGACAAAGGAAGAAAGATTATATCCATTCCGACGCTAAATGACCAAGAATTAATACTACAATCTGTATATAATTATAAAGGAAATGAAAATACACTTTCCTATCATAACATTCCTTTTAATAATCTTTCCGATAATGATTCTATCTTTTATTCTAATTCAACAATGATGATTGAAGATAATGAAGAAGATGAAGACATTGAAGAAAGCCTTTTCAATGCTCTCAATGGTATCAACGATGAAGATGAACTAATCCATGAAGATGCTACCAATAATGCGAAAGAGGATGCGAAAGTAAGCCTTGAAGCTAGAGAATATCAAAAAGAATTAATACAAAACTGTAGAAAACAAAATACGATTATCGTAGCACCTACGGGCGCAGGTAAAACCTTTATCGCAGCGTTAATTATACAAGAAGCTTTACAGTCAAATCCTAATAAGAAAGTAGTCTTTCTGGCTACTCAAGTCCCTTTAGTTGTCCAACAAGCTAAAGTACTTAACGATTTTGTTTCCAGTGCTGGTACAAGGGTATTCTATGGTGACAGTAAGGGAGATCGTAAAAGCCTTGAAAATTGGAAAGATATTAAAGATAGTTTAATTGTGTGTACTCCGCAAATTCTGTTGAATGCTTTAAATTCTTCAGTTTCTGGAGGTGAAAATACAATTTTAAATGACATTCAATTAATTATTTTTGATGAATGTCATCATTGTAAAGAGAAACATCCTTATCAAACGATAATGAGTAAATTTTATAAACCTAGAAAGTTTTTAAATCAAAGTGTTCCTAGAATAATTGGTTTAACAGCATCACCTTCTGCAAAGAATACAACTGGTGATACTTTATTGGGATTATTATCTTTGTGTTATAATTTGGATAGTGTTGTAAGAAAAGTTGAAAAGAATGAAGATGATTTAAAAAAGTTTATTTATATACCTGATTTACGTATTGTTTCTGTTGATATGGATCCAAGTAGTGAAACTTTAAAGAAATTTATTACAAATGCTGTGAAATGTATTAAAATTGTATTATTAGAGAAATGTTCAGTAATGATGGATGATGATATACTTGGTACAGAAGAAGTTGAAGATTGGATTTCTGAATCTTTTCAAGATTATGAAAAAAAAGAAAATTCAGATTATGAAGATGAAGAAAGAAATATACGTTTTCAAATGAGAAAAGATATGCTTCAATTACTTTGTCAAACACTTTCAATTTTGAATGAATGTCTTTTAATTAATGAACATCGTTCTCCACTAGCTGCTTGGCAAACTTTATTGAAACTTGTTGATTCAATTGAAAATAGAGAAGTTTTAGTTTATTTAGATAAAAGTGGTATTTCTAGAGCTTCCTATGAAAGACTTGCTAGTCAAGAGCCAATTGCTATTCATTGTAAAAAACGTTTTGCTCTTATTGAACTATTAGAGAAATATAAAGATTCAAATGAGAATAATTTAAGAATATTAATTTTTGTTAAATCAAGAAATGGAGCTCAAGAATTAAGAGATTTTTTAATGGAAACAGAAACCTTAAAGGATTTTATAAAACCAGGTATTTTACTTGGTCACCACAACTCCAAAGGAAATGGTCCAACAATGACACAACATAAACAAAAACAAGTTTTAAATCATTTTAGACATGGTGTGATTAATACATTAATTTCTACGTCTGTTGGTGAGGAAGGATTAGATATTCCTGCTTGTAATGTAGTGATTAGAATGGATGGTGTAGACACAACTCAAAATTTAATCCAATCCAGAGGTCGTGCTCGTAGTAGAAATAGTGAATTTTATTGTATATTACATAAACAATCTGGATTGGATGCAAGAATTAAAAGATGTTTGTTACAAGAGAAGAAAATGGAAAGGGCGATTGATATATTGGTAAAGGCAGAGAAGTATTTTAATGATGTTTATTTAAGAGGATTAGATTTTCCCAAGATAACTGGTTTAAAAACTTTAACCTTGGCACATTTTTTCGAATTTGTGTGGAATTATAATGAACCAACAGAATGTGATGAAACTATTCAAAAACTATTTGATTTAACAATGAGAAATTGTTCACAAGTTAGTATCCTACAATTAGCTTGTGAAAAGTTGTTGGGACAACCTCCAATCTATCAATTTGTAAAACTTTCTGGTACAACAGGTTATCTAGCGAGAGTTTATTTAAAATTAAATAATCCAGATAGAAATTTAAATAATCCATTACAAGCATCAAGTTATATATGTTTATCCTCCAATTCATTTTACAGAAATCAAAGAGAGGCAAAGAACAATCTCTCTTTAGATGTTTTGAAGTTATTATTAGAAAAAGATTTAATTATTTTCCCTGCTAATTCATGGAGTGAAATTTATAAAGAAAAACCTGAACCTTTAGTGATTATAAATCCTCCTACTATTAATAACAATAGTGGAATTAAACAGATGCAAAAACAAAATAACATTGCACCTGTTGCAACATTGGGTACAAGTAAGAAATCAGGAGGAGGAAAGAAACAAACGAAAACTCACAGAATCACTGACAGAAAAGAATTTGATATTGTCATTACTTTGGAAACTGCCATTCAAGTTCTTGAACATCATTCTAGAATGAATTTCAATTATGCCCAACCACAGTACAAAGATTTTGTTTGTAATGATTATAACACAGTTGAAATTGAAACTAAGACTTACTATAAATTTGTTTGCTCAGTTAAAGATCCACTGGGAAAAGTATCGGCCACAACTAGTGAGAGATCTGTAAAGAAAAAGGAAGCAAAGAAAGAGGCCGCCCTTAAAATGTGTAATGCTGTATTCGAGCAGTACTCTTTTATAGATGTTGCAAGACATTTATATCAAACAGAAATGGACAAATACAACAAAAAATCAAAACAGTAACTTTGAAATTTATTTGAGAATAATATGAAGATGACTAGTAATTTATTAAACACACAATTTCAAATTAAAATTATTGGTTGATATTGATTACTGAACGAATTTAAAACAACTTGACCAGTTCTCACTTACAATCACCATCAAGAAAAATCAAGTTGTTATGGAAGTGAAAAGAAAACCAAATTTATGATGTCAACATTAAAATTTTATTGTAAACAAACTTTACCAAATTATTCGTACAAAAAAATGCCTTTATATCATTTGAGCAAAGAAACCCTTGTAGATCTGAGAACCATTTTTCTACAATCACTAGAACTGCAACAAGAATTGGGAGGAACATTTAATATCAAAGAAAAAGTGATTGTAGAAGAACCTAAAAGAAAAAAAGAAAAATTAATAACTAAAGAAATAATTGACCTTGACAATAATGAAAATATAAAAGAATTGATAATTTCAAATAGTGATACTAGCGATGAGAATGATGAATTGTCACAACGAATAATAATTAACGGAAAACAAAAAGATACTTATACTTTATGTGAAGTTCATGATGATGTACCTTTCACTTTTCACTGTCACCCAATTGAAATTGATAAAAAAACAAAATTACCAATCAATATTCCAAATTTAATTTCAAGTGAAGATTTAATAGGTATTGTACAAGATCATTATAAAAATACAGGTTATTTATCTAATTATAATGGTCAATTAATGTTTGATATTTTATTATGTCCTTTAGGAATATTTGTTTATAGTTCACAAAGAAAAATAATTGATAAATGGATAGAACTAGAGGATGATTTATCCCTCTTAACAGAAAAGGAATTATTAAAATTAATGAAACAATTAAATCCTTCATTTAATAACACTTTACAAAAAGAGAAATTATTAAAAAACAAGGAAATTTTTTTTTCAGATTTAAAATATTTAATACAACATACACAAGATGAAAATAAGAATCCTTATTGGGCATCAGAAGAGAATGCTTTAATGAATAATTCATTTAATAAATTTATTGGAAGTTGGTATTATTTAAATAGAGGAAAGGGATGGTTTGCTGAAAGAATTATTCCAAATTTTAAAACACTAGGTTACCAATTTTGGTGGTCAACCACAGTTGATTCCTTAAATAATAAATTAAGTAACAATAAAAAGAATGTTAAAAAGAAAGAAAATGCAAACAAGAAGGAACAACCAAAAGTAGTTGAAATATTAGAAGAAAAGAAAAGTTTAGAAATTGCTGAATATACCATTTTAGAAAAACAAATGGAATGGTTTAATAGTAAAGATTTTTTATCTTTAGATTTTTCAAAACATGATAAAATGATTAAATATTTAACCGAAATGAGAGAAATTGGATTTTTTATTGAATATTTTAATTGGAATTGTAAAGAAATTATGTTTACTTATGAATTTCAATAATGAAAAAACAAATCATTAGTAATCAATGGTAACCATTTGAAATAGAAAGAAGAAATAACCCAATACACCAATAATTTAATTCCTAGTAAAAACTCACAACTTTATTCTCACAAATTTTTAATTACATTTATTTTAGATTATTATTATTATTTAATTATTATTGTTAAAACAATTTACCACCATCTTCCCCAACCACCGTATGGTAATCCATAACCACCATAGCCACCAATGAATGGATAAGAATAAGAATTTAAACCATAATTATTATAATTTGGACCAGTATAATATGCACCATAATTTGCATAAGGTGTATAACTTGTTGCTGCAACTTGATTACTATAAGCTTGTGTATTTTGTGCATAATTATAATAAGGTGCTGAATAAGTTCCATAATTTAAACCTGATCCACCGTAATAACCTAATCCATAGTTATTAGATCCCCATTGACAGTTTACCAAGTTGACTGCAAGTAATGCAACAATTAAACAGCTTACAATAATTGCTTTCATTGTTAATGCTTTAGTTGTAATTATTTTTATTTTTTTATTTGTTGAAAGATTACAACAATCTTCGAATCAGTTTATTTAAATAGGAAAAAGAATGGAGCTTTAATTGATAAATTACTAAATATGGAATACTTCTAATTTTCCAAAAATAACTATTTATTCCAAATTATTTTTATTCAATCAAGTAATTTATAGGGATATACGTTGTAAAGTTTATTTTTGTAAATGAATTATACCGCCCTTTCTTATTATAAATTTAGTAGTAGAACCGTATTCTACAAATCTATTGAAAAGAAGCTTCACACCACCTGGGATTGAAAAGGTGACTGATGTAAAATTTGTGCGGGTGTTTTTTTCGCTCTTTTTGATTGGATATGTTTTATGTTTTAACAGCACATCACCAAACACTAAACGTTCATTGAAAGAAGAATAAAAAATGTCAGAAGAAGAAAGATCGTTAAAGAAGAGAAAAGTAGAATCAGAAAGATTATTGTTTTCGTATGATGTAATTACTGAAATTGCACAATTTATTATTGAATTTAAAGATTATGTTGGTTTATGATAAGTAAATCAATGTTTGAATTAATGATGAAAGATAATACTCATGCTTTAAGTGTTTTATTTGAAAGAAATGTAATTAATTTAAAGTTACAATTACCTGAATATTTACAAAATAATTTAGAATGTTTAATAATTGAAAAAGTAAAACCTAAATTAACAAAATTTACAAAATTAAAATCTTTACAAATTGATTTAGAAAATACAATGAAAGATACAATCAATGATGATTTATTGTCTAACTTGATAAATTTAGAAAAATTAATAATTTATTATTCAAAAATGAATGGTTCCTGTTTTTTAAATTTTAAAAATTTAAAAGAATTAGTGTTGTCTGCGGTTGATTGTATTGATGAAAAATATTTAATGAATTTACAAAATTTAAAAGTTTTGGCAATTGACTACTGTGATGGTATTACTGGTGAATGTTTACAAAATTTACAACAATTAACATCTTTATCATATCACAATCAAAATAATTTTAAAACTGAATATATTAGTAATTTAATTAAATTAAAACATTTAAAAGTTATTAATATTAATGATACAACGTTTTTACAAAATTTAATTAATTTAGAATATTTAGAAATAGATTTTTTAAATAATAACGATTTAAAGTATTTAAAGAATTTAAAAGAATTACACTTATATTTTTTCGGTACAAATAGTTTAAATTTTACAGGTGAAGGATTTGTTTATTTAAACAATTTAAAAAAATTATCAATCGAAAAAATAATTAATTTTAATGAAGAAAATTTACAATATTTATTAAATTTAAATGAATTAAACTGTTTTGATGAAATTACTGGTAAATATTTAATTTATTTAACAAACCTTAAAAAAGCAACATTAAACATAAATAATGATTTTAAAGAAGAATATTTACAAAATTTAATTAATTTAGAATATTTAGATATAAAAAAAGGAAATACTTTTAAAGGATTATATTTAAATAATTTTATAAAATTAACTTATTTAGAAATTCCAGAAACAAAAGTGCACGATGAATATTTAAATAAATTAATTAATTTAAAGTATTTAGATATTTCAAAATGTAAAAATATTACAGGTGAATGTTTATTAAATTTAATTAACTTAACTGAACTTAATATTAGTAATACAAATGTGAAAGAAAAATATTTATTAAATTTAACACAATTAAAAGAATTAAATATGCAACAAGATGATGCAATTAGATACACCTACTACAATGAGTGGTAATAATTCAAACTATTTAATATTAAAAACAGGTAATATAAGTAAAGAAAGTGCAAGTTATGATTCTAATCAACAATTATTTGATTCTTTTATTTCAACAAATAAAAGTAAAAAAGTTTGGATAAAACCAGAACCTGATATCTTTGCAGAAGTTTTGAATTTCATTGAAAATCAACAAGAACCATCCACAAATAACATAGCCACAGATACAACCACAGATAAAACAACAGTTAGTGAAGAAGAAGAAGAAAAGACAACGTTAACAATACAATTATATATTAATACTAATCATTTAGAAGAAGCATCTCAAATTATAAATATGGCAATCTTTCAAGTTCTTTTAGAATTAAATCGTAAAACCATTGACGTTGTAATTCTAAAAATAGATGATTATACAAACGTACAAAAATATTGGACAGCTTTAGAAAATTTACAAAAATATAAAATTATTAAAAATATTGGATTGTGTAATCCAACTTTAACAGATTTAGAAGATTTACAAAAAGAAGAAATTCATACAAAATTAATACAATTAGATATTTTAAATAATTATCATAATAATATACAACAATTAAATGATTTAATTAATTATTGTAAAGATAATGAAATTAAAATGATTAGTGGATCTTTTATTTATAAACCAAATTTAAATTTAATTGTTAAAAATAATGAATTAAAAGAAGTTGATTTAAAATATGTTATTAAATATTCAAGTTATTTTTGTAAAACTGGTATTTTAGATAATACAGGTTTTATTGTAAAAGTTGGCGCAAATAAATTGTAAATAAAACTATTTAATTTTTTACAACAATTTTAAAATAATTAAAAAAATAATTAATCTGAAATGTCCTCCTCTTCAAATAAAATATCTTCATATTTATTTCTATAAAGTCCTAAAAACTTTTCTAACAAATAAGGACAAGTAACTTTTACTGTCCAACCATTTTCTTTTGCATAATCAAAACATTTTTTAGCGAATGGCATTGCAATTCCTTTTCCTCTATAACTTGGTGGGACTTCAATGTGGTAAAATTCATGAATGGTTTTGTGATGTTTTTTAATTAAATCGAAATTTAGAATGGCATATTCACCGGTTTGTAATTTAATTCGGAGATTGTCTTTGTTTTTTTCTAAAGTGGATTCTGTAATTTCTTG
>CADWAF010004045.1:0-14166 GCA_902984215.1 Willaertia magna | reverse complement strand
ATATGCAATTGAATTGGAAAATATGGCAAGAACATTTGTTTTTGGAAGTATTAGGGGAGGCGATGGATTATTTTCATTGAAAGAAATTAATCAGTGGTCAGAAGTGAAATACGTTGATATTTGTAAAGAACAAATTAATTTTTAGAAATAAAAATTTATCTTAATTTTGTTATCTAATTTACATAATTTCTTTAAAAGACTATATTAAAACTCCGGTCCTGCAGGAAAATGACATATTTTCATAAATGCTTTTGTATGATTTTTACTAGGGTCTTAAAATACATTATGGAAAACTGGGTTTACAGAGTACTAGTCCCAATTTCCTTTATTCTTTTATGTCCCAAAAAAAAGCGAAATTATGCCATTATGTGTTCTACAACACCTGTAACTTCTCTTCCTTCATAAACATAACAGGTCTAAATTTCGGACTAAAAAAAATTCAAATATCTCTACCTCTAAATAAAATTAAAAACTTCATATTTAAATGGCCAAGAAATGGTTTAATAAAATTAAAATAAAAACAAAGAAATTAATGCACAATGATTTAAAAAAAAAATTAAAAAAAACAGCCCTTCTATTTTTTTTAAATATAATTTTATTTTAATATTTTCTTTATATTCATTAACAACTATATTAATAATTATAATAATAACATTCATTATATAAAAATTATTTATTTAAATTATAAATTAATTTTTTATAATAAAGTATTTTATTTAAAAAAATTATATTATTAAAAAATATACTTATAATTATTTTTTTTTAATTTTTTTTTATTTTTATAATATAAAAATATATTTTATATTTTTAAAATAATTATTATTTTATATTATAATAAATAAATAATTATTTAATTTTTATATTATATTATTATTTTTTATTTATATATAAAATTTTTAAAAAAAATTTATATATTTTTTAAGTTAATTTTATTTTATAAAATTAAAAATATTGTTTTTATAATAAATAATATTATTATTATATATTATATTTTATTAAAAGTATTTTTATTTTATTTTTTTAATTTTATATATTTATATATATTTTTAATTATATTTATTTAATTTTAATTTTAATTTTTAATTAAACTTTAATTTTTTAATTAATTATATATAAATTTTTTAAAATAAAAAAATATAAAAAAATAAAAATTTTAAAAAATAAAAATAATTTTAATTTAATTATTTAAAATATAACAATTATATATAATTATAATATTAAATTATTAATAAAAAAATAAAATTAATATTTTTTAAAATAAATAAAAAATAATAAATTTTTTATATTTTATTTTTTATGTTATATAATTATATTATTATTTATATTATAATATTTATATTTTTTATAATTAAAATTTATTATATAAATAATTAATTTTTTATATTATATTTTTTATATCATAATAAATATTATTTTATAATAATAATAATTAAATTTTTTAAAATTCTTATTAATATTTACAAAAAAAAATTTTTTATAATTTTTTTTTAATATTTAATACTTAATATTTTTAATAATAATTTTTTTTATAATAATATTTTTTTAATATTTAATATTAATTAATAATAATATAATTTTTATTATTTAATAAAGAAAAAAAAAATTATATTTTAAATATATTTTATAATTATTTTTAATTCTTTAAAAATATTTTTAGATTTTTCTTTTTTTAATTAAACTCTAAAAAAACTAGTTTCCAACAGGACAAGAAGATTAGTTGGAATAATTGATATAGAAGCTGTTATTGATAAAGTCAACAAATACATTTCAAAACTTAAAAAAAGAGAAGGTCAAAGGTCACACGCTATTGATTTGGTACCTCAATTAACTTTCCAGTCTGAAATTAATGTGGACTGCTCTTTTCATTTTGTTAAAGCTAATACAAAAAGCAAACGTTTACTATTTTGTAACGTTTTTTTTTATAAATCAGTTGGTGGAAAATATTGTGATTTTACAAAACTAATTGATAATTACGTTAGAAAAGGAAAGATCATGATTTAGCTCGTGTTTATGAAATGACATCGCCTCAACTAATTTATTATTTGAAAAAAGTAAAGGACAGGAAAGACAACCAAAATCTCAAAAAAACAACTGCACCATGAACAATATTAATTTAATAGAAAGTAATGCTAACAACAACATAAAATATTTAACACAAGTTGTATCTTTCTTTGTCTACCTTCAGAATGACAGGACTACAAACAAAAGACCTGTTGGAATAATTGACAAAGACGCCATAATTTATCAAGTTAACCAATATATTTGTAAAATAAGAAGAAACCAAGGTCAAAGATCATATGCGTTTGATTTGTTACCTATTTTAACTACCACACCTAAAGTTGCTCTACTACCACAAGATTCAAAAACTTTTGTAAAAGCAGTAACTGGTGTACAACAACAGTTTAGTAAAACGTTTTGTTATGAAACAGTTAGTGGATGGTGTAAAGATTTTACAAAGCTGTTTGATAAGGATATCAGAAAGGGAATGAAACAAATTGAGTTGCTAGAAGAAGAAATTCCTAAAAAAGCAAGCAAAAACGAACTGTTAGAATATAAATATGTTCTTAAAGACACTGGCATGACACCACAAAAAGTTGACAAAGTAACAAGCTCTTCTGTGGATAACAACACTAAAGCTATTCATTCAAAAGGAATAAACAAACCACAAAAGACTCGGTCTCCTAAACTATTAAGTCAGCAGTCAATTAAGAATGAATAGTTCAACAGGTGAACAAAATTCTTTTGCTAAAAAGACTACACCACAACTTATTCAGTTTTTAAAAGATGTAAAAGATAAAGAATTATTTGTTAATGATACTGAATTTAAAGAAATTGAAACATTTCTTATAAAAAGAAGAATCTGACGGTGATGTATTTTTACACTTAACTATAAAAAAGAAGAGTAGAACTAAAAACGAATATAATATTGAGTGGTATTTGGCAGATAAAGTATTTACTTTAATTAACTCTTTAAATGGTTACAAACAAAAACCTTAATTAAATAGAAATTATAAAATTTATATTGTACTATATACAGATTTTATAAAATTATTAGAAAAACTTTAGCAGATATAATTCTTAAATAAAAATATTATAAAATTAATTACAAAATTAATTATAAATTAATAAAAAACTTTTTATATTTAATTATTTATTTTTTAATTCTTTAATTTATAAATAATAAAATTTATAATTTATAAACATATTATAAAATGTAAAATCAAAAAAAAATAAAGATTTTATATAATTGACTATTAATTTTAATTTTTTTATCTAAAATTAAAATTACTCTTTTCATTGTAAAAACATAAAAACAATATAAATATTTTAAAATAAAAAGTAAGCTTGTACTTTTTTGTAAAGTATTATTTAGTAAATTTATTTAATTTAGTAAATGGTTACTTTAAAAAAGAAAGAAATTTATCTAGTTTAAAGCTTTTTGTAAACTGTTTATTTTTTTATTTTTAAAAAAAAAATGAAGTTTCTTACGATTGAAGATTCTTCTTGGACAAATATTTACGATGGAGATGATCAATTAATAATTAAATATAAAATTAAATTAATTGATTTTGGAACCAATCATATTGTTATTGTAACGGATTGTAATAAAATATTTGTGACTGGACAAAATGATTTTGGCCAATTAGGATTAGGTGATAATGGGACAAGAATAACATTTACAGAAATTTTAACGGAAAATGATTTTGGAAATATTAAATTATTACAATGTGGTGACAATTTTACAATTATTGTAAATGACGTAAATGATGTATTTATTTCCGGTTGTTTTTTAAATAAAAAATTTAATGAATTTAAAAAGATTAAATTTAAAAGATATTTTAATATTAAAAAAATTAAAAATTTTTCTTTACATTTTTTAATAATTACAAAACAATTAGATATTTATGATTATCAAGAAGGAAAAGGATTAATTTTTGTAAAAAAGAAATTTGAAATTAAAGATTTACAATGTGGAATAGATCATTGTATTTTATTAACTAAAAATGGTGAAATTTATGGTTTAGGAAAAAATAAACAACATCAATTAGGTATTTTAAATAAAGATAGAATATTTAAAGAATTTATAAAATTAGAAATACCATTTAAAATTAAACAAATTTCTTGTAATAGTTATGGTACTTTAATTTTAAATGAATTTAATGATGTTTATGTTTGTGGAGAAAATTTAAATGATCAATTAGCAGGAGGAATTGATTTAAAAGTTAAACAATTTAAGAAAATTCTTTTTGATAAAAAAATTGAATATATTTATAAATCTTTTGGAAATTTTAATGTGGTACGTTTATTTGGGGAAAATGAAGTATGGCAAGTTTTTGGTGGTAATATGCTTTCAGGAGTAAATGAAAAATTAAGAAATGTTTTAACAAATGGTATCAATAAGTATCATTACCCAATTTTGGTGAATAGTTTTTTTATGATTGAAAGTGATTATGAAATTAATGTTGAAGAAGAAAATGATGATTTGTCAATTAAATTATTTACAAAAGTAATTGCTAACCAGTTGACTGATATTGAAATTTTAATATTGTAATTCATTAGAAATAATGTTTATTAGATAAATACAGTTAATCAATATTAATTGTTCTTTTCTTTGTTTCATCGATTTTCTTTGGAACAGTGACACGTAAAACACCGTGTTCTAAGTTTGCCTTAATTCCATCTAAATCTATATTTTTAGGTAATTGAACACTTCTACTAAAAGAACCAACACTTCTTTCAACACAATGATATCTTTCATTTTCTTCTTTCTTTTCTTTCTTTACTTCCCCAGAAACTGTTAACACATTGTGTTGCTCATCAACACCAATTTTAACATCTTCCTTTGTCATTCCTGAAAATTACACCCTTTTCTGTTCACTACCAAAAATAAGATCCTTTTTTGTTTTTGTTTAAGCACTAGATGTTTTCACCTCAATGCTTGTTTTTATGGTCTCATTTAAGGTGATTTCACTGTTAATTCCGTAATTGTTGTTGCGAGTTATCTGTTTCAAAATATGTATTTTTGTTGACAGAGGCATACTTTGCCTTTTACCAGTTTGTACAGACATTACAGGTTGTTGACTCGTATTCTCCGCGTTAAAAGAGTTGTAACTTTTTCTTCTACTCAACAAAGTTCCCTGTGTATTTAATTCAATTGTACGTTGCTGCTTAGTGGTTTGGGTAGTCTTCTCTTCATTCCTCTCCTCTTCTTTATATTGGTCTATCTTAACAATATTCAATTCTGAAGGTTTATAATTTCTTTCCCTCACTAAACTAACAAATTGATCAAACGAAAGAAGAGGCAATCCTTCTTCAAAGAATTTAATAAACTGAACTTCTCCTGCTAACCAATTAATAACAGCTTTTAATTTACTATTAAGTATTTCACCCCTAGCTGAATAATCCCCAAAAGTAATATAGCGTTCTTTACAAGTAGAATTACCATCCTTCATATTTTTCTCATTAAGTATTGTCTTTAGGTTTGAAGGCTCGTTACAACCAAAAACATAACCCATCCAATCTTTAAATGAAGCTCTTCTGCTTCTATGTTTCATCCTTGAGTTGTTGATAGTCTCATCGGGTGTTATTGAGTGTTGTGAGGTTTCATTAAAATCAATATTTACAATACTTTTCAAGTTTTTAGTTACTTCCCTCACTTCATCCAAACCATGTTTACCACACGAAAAGTCTAACAAAATTACTTTACAATTTTGTTGATTTTGTATGAAAGACTTATAAGCATTGAAATCCCCATCGCATCCTACCCGTTTCAATTCGTTCTTGAACACTTCATCTTGTTCTTCCTTCTCTGAAAATTTAATGTACACCCTCTTACAAAAATAAAAGTATTTTAACACTAAGCATGACAGTTTTGCTAACCAATAATTACTTGTTTCTTTTCTCTTCGATATTCCGGTCAGTAGTATAACGTTGTCTGATAAACTATTTATTTCATTCTCTTCTTTGTCATCATCCATTCCGCTTGGTGTTTGAAAACAGTTGAATAATGTTATTAGCAAAGAAGGAAATAAGGAGGCTGCCTCAAAACTGATTGCTGAAGGCTTCTTGATCAAGAAGAAAGGCTTACTTGTATTAATTACTATATACTCCTGACAAGAACCCATGGGTGGTGTTGCAATCCCAATCACTTCTTCTTCTACCTTAAAGTTTTTAACTGAATCTCCTTTCTTAATAATAACACCACTAAAATCCATACCACAAATACCTTGCGGACATTGCTCAATTTGATAATTATGAATGCATGAACATTTTACTTTAATTAACACTTCGTCACTTTGCAATGCATGTTTACTATGTACATCATCTTCTTCATCTTTCCTTTTGTTGAAAAGACAACTTAAGAAAGATTCTGAATTTTTTCTGCGTTTTACATCGTTTGTTCGTAACGGATGGTTGGGGTGAACAGAAGGTACTGGATAGTTTTCAATTAATGTAAACCAAGTTTGTTCATTGTTATTTCCTTCAACATTGTTTCTAACCAACGCTTTTTGAACAAAAGGTATTGCAACAAGTTTGTTGTTATAAGAAATACTCATTTTCAAGAGTTTTTTCAATCACTTCGATTAAATTCGTACTGTATCGATACTGTAATTTGTTTATGTTTGATTTAATAGAGGATAACTTTATAAATAAAGAACAATCTAAAATAAAATAAAAAGATCGGCCTTAAAAATAAATATAAATCTCCTCCTCCTAAGGTTACAAAATATTACTTACTAATAAAAGTTGTTTTGTTGAATTAAAAATTGTATAATAAGTAACAATTGCTAAATAGTTGAGGCCTTAAGTAAGAAACTGTATTTAGAACAAATAAAAACGCTGTTCTAGTTTGTTTGCATATTTTCGTATTTGGATTGTACTAAGGCTTGGCGCTAAATTAAAGCTTAATAATTTTGTAAACTAAAAAATTTAAGCCAACAAAAGGCGCCAAAAACAAAGTTTAAAATCTTGTTAAATTTAAAAGTCCAACATAAAACTTGTTTGTTAGGTAACTTACGTTTATTTCTTACTTTCTTCTACAGATTTTTGAACGCAGTTTGCACCTTAAAGTCTTTGCATTTTCATTTGTTTGTGGTTCGGGATCTCCTATGGTATGTTGTGTCAATGTTTAATTCTTTTTCATTGTTATTAAATAAATAATATTGTTTAACATTAGATAATGAACTAAATATCTTAGCTCCTTCTAATACATCCATATCACATCCTTCATATTCTACCTTTTTATCTCTATTACTATAATAATCATCTTTTGTTGGTTTTTCAGGTCTTTTTTCTTGATAAACAATTGTATTTAAATCTAATTCCTTTCCAAAAGTATTAGTCAATTCATTTTCTAAACGTTTTTTAAATCCATCAAGTACAGCCAATCCACCAGTGACAATTATGTGATTTAAACATTCTTTTCTAATGTCGTCACTTTCCAATCCTTCTAACGCTTCTTTCACAATCTTCATTACCTTACCTTCACCAAAATATAATTCACCATAACCTAATCTAACTGTTGAAGACATTAACTTTGGATAATAACTACTTCCAACATTAACTTCATTTACTTGCTTTTTATATTGTTCATATTCAAAAGGTTGTTTTTCTCTATCAAAAGGTGAAAAACATAAAAACTTTTTGGCAATACGATAATTAAAGCTAATTGAATAATAATCCTTCATTTGTGCGAATTCAGTAATATAAGCAACAGAAATATCTACACATTTTCTATTTTCAATTTTTGGTTCACCATTAATAATTGGAGTAACATAAATACCTGAAGATGATGCTTGAATATGTAAACTTGTTGGTAATTGATATTTCAATGAAATTAATTTTGATGTGTCAACAAAACAAACTGCTGGAATACCCAATTCAAATACTTTTTCCTTAATTTCTTCTAAATCTTCATTTATCCATCTTGGATGTGTAGCAATCAATAAAGGATGTTTTCTTAAAGGAACACGTACATCATCTTTATACAATTGATAAATCAATACCTTAAAATTATCAAATGATTCAATAGTACCATCTCTTGTAAATAGTGGACGTTTAGCTGTATGATAAATTGCAACACGATCCCCAACTAACATATCATCATAACCATAACCTGGATAATAAAAGTGGGGATGATTAGGCTAATGATTTAATTTACAATATGTTTTTAAATAATTACAATTTTTAGTAATAAAAAATTAAAGTAACCACTTACAGTTGCACAAACAGAATGTGATTCTTTACACTTTTCATTTGTTTGTAAAGTAAAACTATATTTTGAAGCACCTGGATCCAATAAAACTGCACAAAAATCTTTTTCTAAATACTTTCTACAAATAAATGTTTGATACCAATCTTTATATTCCTCTACATCTTCTTCTAAATCTTCATTATTATTACCAACATTATTCAATAATTTACTTTCTAACTTGTAAATAATTTGATTATCCTTATTACTTGGCCAACTTCTTTCATAAAAGATCATCCATAAATTTTCATTTCTTCCAATTTGATTTAAATTATAATTTAACAATAAAATAGATTTTACAACTTCTTCACTTGTTAAATAACTAAATATAATTACAAATACTTCTTCAGGTAATATCTGTTCTAAATAACTTAATTTTCCATTAAAACGTTTAACAACATTATACATTGAATGTGATAACTCAACTTGAATTTCTTGAGCTTTTAAATAATTTTCAGTTGCTTCTTTTACTTGTCCATTCTTCTCTAATTCATTACTTTTATCAACTAATTCTTTAACTTTTCTAAATAAAGGTTCATCTTTATAATTTACAATACCTCTTGGAACACTTTCACTATCAACCCTTTTAAACATAATATCAGTTCTTAAAATATATTTATATCCATATCTTACTTTCCCTCCTTCATGATATAAATCTTGATTGAAAACTGCAGCACATCCTTTTTTTGGATCTATCTTACCCAATTTCTTAAAAGACATTACTAAATCTCCATTATTATTATTATTATTAACCAATCGTTCTTCCTTTACCTTCTTTAATAAAGTAGTTCTTCCACCATAATATCTTTCATTTAAATAAATTAAAACTGAATAAATTGATTTTTCATTATCATTTCTAATAAACTGACCATCCATATGTGCTTTAAAGAAAGATTTTTCATTATATTTAGAAAACCTTAAACATTCATTAATACCAATAGCCTTCCATTTACCATTATTATCAAAACCATATGGTCTAACATTTTGTAAATCTTCCTTTTTTAAATAACCTTTTAATCTTTTCCAAATTAAATTTGAAAAAGTTTTACTTATAACTAATAAACGTTCACTATTTCTATATTCTTTTGGGTATTCATCTGTTAAACTTTTAAATTCAAATTTATTTAAAAAATTAACTAAACCATCACATTCATCTTCACTTAATAAATGTGAAATTGTAAAACAACGATCTACATTTTGAATAATTTCAGTTTCAATTGGTGGTTTAGGTGGATCATCATAAATACCTTGTTTTTTTCTTTCTTCACGTTCTTTTCTTTTTTTTTCTATTTTTTTTTCCTTTTCAAGTTCTCGTTTTTTTTCTTCTTCTTTTGAAATTGGTTTGGAAAGTAAATGAACTAATTTTTCTTCTTTTGGAATTGTTATAGATTGACCTGGAATAAGTAAGTCAGTTCTTCTCCAAAATTTAATACTATCTTCATTATCTTCTTCTTGTTTTTTTTGTTCTGTTGTTGTAGTAGTTGTTGAGCTAGAAAAAGTAGTAGAATCTAATTCTTTAGAAAAGTGTTTTTTAAACATTTTTTGAAATTCTTTATTGTCATCCCATTTCACTTTTTTTAAACTCTTCTTACTTTCCTTTGTCTCTTCTTTTGAATTTTCAGACATGTTATTGTCTGTATTCTTTTTGTTTAATAAATTTTTGATCTTTTGCATTTTTTTTTTTTTAAAATTAAAAAATTTATTTTTTAGTTTTACAAAATAATTTTTAAATTCTAGTTTCCAGCTAGAAATTGAACTTTAAGGCTTGTTGTAACTTTTTTATTAATCAATTTATTTTATAAAATAACTTTATTTTTTTTAATAGACCACCTACCAGTAGCACAACAACAAAGGGAGGGAAAACCTTGGTTTCACACAGAGGCAACGCGAAAACAACACACCTAGGACTACAGTAGCCTAGTATGTGAGATTTAAAAAAATAAATGAAAAAAATACTAATCGTTGGTTTGGTGATTTTTTTTGTTTTCAATATTTTTTTATTCATTCAATACGAAAAACATTTCCATCACCAACAACAACACTATCAATTAAATAATGATAATAATAATGCAAAATTAGATATTGCCACATTAATTGATAAACAAAATATTAAACTAAATAATAATCAAGATAAACAATTAAATAACCTTATTGAAAATTACAATTCCGATAATAAAGATGGATATAAAGAAGAATATAATAATGAAGATGAATTTAATAATAATGAAGATGAATATAACGATAAAGAACCTTCATACTTTTCACACGTTTTAAATGAACATGTTCCTTACTATGCAAAACTATTAAAACAATCAGAAGAATGTGATAACAGTTTCTCTTTTGGTTTTTATCAATCCTGGCGAAATAACAAACAAACTTACTGTGAACCTCTATCCACAACAACAACAACAAAAATTAACAACCATAATAATATTAATAACAAAAATAATATAAATGGCAGTAAGGTTACATGTTATCGTTTTCGTCAACCACGACATTCTGGTCCCGATATTTTTTGTACATTACAAAATGTTTTAATTGATTTTGGAAAATTAACAACGATGGGAAATGATTGTAATGAAAAGTGGGGATTAATTGATAATTGTGCTAGATATTATACATTTCCAGAAGGTTCTATAAAAGGTAAATGTAAAAGATCTGACATTTTTCATACAAGAAATAAATGGCCAACTGGACATTTTCAAGCTATTAATAGACCTATATTTGCTGGATTTTCTTCTGTAAATGAATGGAATGAAGAAGAGATTAGTGATGATATCTTAATTATTGATAATCCTGTATTATTAACTGCTAGAGATAATGTTTTAAATACTTATCACAGTATGGAAGATTTTGTAAATGCATATCTCGTTTTGGAAACTTTAAAAATTAATGTGAAAAGAGATAATTTACAACTTTTAATTATTGATCAAGATTTAGATGGACCTTATTTATCAATGTGGGAAAAGGCATTTAGTTCTTCTTCTAAGGGAAAGACAACGACAACAAAAAGTGATGAAATAACGACAAGAATTGTTACTAAAGATTGGACACGTAATGGCAGAAAAGTTTTATTTAGAAATGCTATCGTAAATTTACCTGGAGCTAGTAGTCCAATTGTAAAGGATATCGCAACTACTAATCCGTGTGGACCTTTAACGGATTTATTTGTAAATTTTGGAAGACATGTGTTAAAATCTTTTGGTTTTAAAGTTCCTCCTTATAGAGCTAATAGTAATGCTGTTGTTGGTGCAACAGCTAATGAGAATGTTCTAACTGAAAAGAGAATAGAAGTGAATATAACTATTATTGATAGAAAGTATCATCCTTTTAGAAAAGATGCTCAACGTAAGATTGAAAATATGAAGGAACTTGTGGCAGAATTGGAATCAAAATTTTCAAGAATTACAATGGACAGTATAAGTGTAAAGACAAATGTGTTTGTTGTAGATTTTGCAACAATACCTTTTGAAAAACAATTAGAAAGAATTTATAATACACAAATATTAATAGGTAAGTTCTTTTGTAAATATAGTTTATTTTCTAAATATTAAAATTATTATTAAATAATTATAATTCATTAAGGAGTTCATGGTGCTGGTTTGACTCAAATGTTATTTATGGCTGGTGGCGCAAATGTATTAAAAGCTCCTTTACAAAAAGGTATTAAATTACAAAAACAATGGGTTTGTGGGGGAGGTTCTGTCATTGAAATTCCACCACTATTTGGTACTCATTACTCCAATATGGCTTCTTGGAGTGGACACACTTATTATCTAACTCAAGCATCATCTCCACAAGTAGATGTTGGTGAAATTGTAGGAAAAGTTAGATCAAGTATTTATGAATGTGTTGGTTTCTATAAATCTTTTCTTTAATTCTCACTTAATTTCATCTACCAATTACTTTTGTTCTTTGGTTGTGAAGGTGGCAGCTGAATTTTTATTTTCACCGTAGTTGTCATGAAAAAACAGGAGCCAAAAAATGACCCAAATTTTGCTTTTCATTGTAAAGAAGTAAACAACTTGATTTTCGTTTTCGAAAAAAAAAACACTTAACTCCACATATACTCGTGCGAGCAACATACTAGTTGTAGTGACCACCATACAAAAAAAAGCCAGAAAATGTCCAACGTTGATGCAGTCGAAAAGCTCGTTCAAGAGCCAAAGGAAGAATTAAACATGAACTCTGCAATTAGAAGAGTTTTAAAGACTACTGCTGCAAGTAGATCTGTTTCTAGAGGTTTAAGAGAAGTTTTAAGAACCTTAGCAAAGGATAAAGCTCAAATGTGTTTCTTAGCTGATGACTGTGAAAATGATAAATTAAAGAAGTTAGTTCAAACTTTCTGTGCATACAAGAAGGTTGATTTATTACAAGTCCCAACTAGAAAACAATTAGGTGAATGGGTTGGTCTATAGCCTTTGACGTTTTGTTAACAAGTTGAAGTTTTATGAAACTAAATTAATGACCTTAATGTTTTTCCATAAAGTGGAGAGAGAAATATCATTTTATTACACTGCTATTGCATCTATAGAAAGTAAAATTTATGTAGGCGATTCGAACGGTCAACTTACTTGTTTTGATGCCAAATCCATTGAGGATATTAAATTAGACTGGACAAAGCAAGCTGCCTATTCACCAATAACAAGTGTTGGCTGTAATGATCGCTATTTAATAATTGGAACTGGAAATGGAGATATTAAAATCTTTGACAGACCTACCTTTGCTGAAACTTCTAATTGTCACAATGTTACAGACAATCTACAATTCCCTGTTGTTGGTATTGTACTTTTAGGAAATGTTGCCATAACTGCCTTTGCAAGTGGCCACATTAGAATTTACAATCTTGTCTATAAAGAACCAAAACAAATGGAGGTGGCTGCTCACTCTTTGCCAATCAACGCAATTGATGCATTCCTAAAAGGAGAGGATATTTTAATTGCTACAGCCTCAGAAGATACTTACGTTTTACTTTGGAAATTAAGTAAGGGAAAGATAGAACTTATTTCATCAGAAAAATATAAAGATAATATATTAACTGGAGTGGGATTTATTCATGAAAATATTTTAGCTGTTGCTGCTTATGAGAAAAAGAAATTGTATTTAATAGATGTATAAATTAATCAATCTCTAAAAGGTATTTGTTTTTGAATTCTTTTTGTTGTTTCTGTTGAGGGACATCTTTTTGTAAAGTGCATTTATCTTTTTCTATGATTCCAATTCTATTACCTTCATTTATCTCTTGAGGCAAGACTATTTTCGTATCTGAGTTTACAATTGTATTCACATTATTATTCGCAAAAGACGATGTCTCCACTTCATTGTTGAACGTTACTTTTTTCTTTGTTTGAGGTTTTGAGTCTTCAATCTTCTCTTTTTCTGTGTTTGGCTGTTCTGAAAGTGGTGTCACCTTTTTATCTTTTTGTAAAACCTGTTCCTCATCGTCATTAGTAGTTTCTATGTTATCAAACTTAACTTTTTGGATTGGATCTGGAATCACACAAAGGGAAACCTTTAATGTTTTTGATTTCTTATCGAACTGAGCCTTTACTTTATCTGACATTACCCCATAAGGTAAATGTATATCCAATGAATATTTAGGTGATTCACTACAATTTAACTTCATAAAATTCTCAGAAACATCCAAATTTACATTCTTAATACTATCCAATAATGGTAAAAAAACTCTTACTACAATTTCTTTTGGTTTTGTAGTATTAAGTGAAGTTGGAGAAGTATAAGTATATTCTGACATCTCAAAATCTCTTTTATAAACAATTTCATACTTTGGTACCAACACTCCATCATATTCCTCTACCAATTTCTTATTCCCATTATTACTTATATTACCTTTTGTTGGCAATTTAAGATCTGACAATCCACCACTATCATTATCATCACTTTCCCCTAAAAAC
>CADWAF010004036.1:0-28585 GCA_902984215.1 Willaertia magna | reverse complement strand
ATGATATTTTATAATTTTGATATTCTTTAACAAAAAACAAAACTACTGTCAATTAAACAATCAATTAAATCCTTATTATCCCTTTAATTATTTTGTTTAATTTTTTATAATGTTTACAAAAAATTTTAAAATAAATCAATAAGAGAAAATTGAGTTCATCTGTCAATCAATCAAAAACAATTAATTCCTTTTCAAACATTGTTCCATTGACAATTCAAAATGATATTTAGTTATCCATTCATTCTCAATATTTTCCCTCAAGCATAAAATTGCAGCTTCTCTACAAATATTATCTAAATCAGCACTTGAACAACCATCTGTTCTCTTTACAATTTCTTCTAAACATTCTTCTAAATTTAAAATAGGCATATCTTTTAATTTCTTTCTTAAAATATCTTTTCTACTATCTTCATCAGGTAATGAAATATAAATTTGTTTATCAATTCTTCCTGGCCTTAGTATTGCACTATCAATTAATTCAATTCTATTAGTTGCAGCTAATACAAATACCATATTATTAATTCCTTCATTATTATTCTCCTTATGCTTGTTATTAACTCTTGTTGTGTTAATACCATCCATTTCAATTAATAAAGTACTTAACATTCTATCCATACTGGAAGATGAATCTTCATGTAATCTATTCTTTGTAATTGCTTCTATTTGATCAAAAAATAGAATACAAGGTGATTGACTTCTTGCTTTTTCAAATAAATATTTAATTGATCTACTACTTTCACCAACAATTTTATTAATTAAATTGACACATTCCACATTTATAAAATTACATTTACATTCATTTGCAATACATTTAGCTATTAATGATTTACCTACACCACTTGGGCCATATAATAATAATCCTTTAGGTAGATTTATACCTAATTGTTTATATTTATTTGGATTTTGTAATGGATAAATAATTGATAACTGTATTTCTTTAATTATTTTATTTAATCCACCTAATTGGGAAAATGTTAAAATTGAATTATTTTCATCTATAGTGTTGTTGTTATTTATCATTTTATTTGATAATTTATATCTTGTGGTTTGTTTTATTATTTGTATTGTTTCTAAAATATTTTGTAAAGAAATTTTATTTTGTTTATTTAACTCTTGTTTTAAATAGTAAAATAATTTATTAAAATCTGAGTAAACAAATCCTTGAGATTCTATTTGGCATTGTAATAATAATTTTTCGTTAAATTCATTATTTTGTTGTAAATTATTCTGTAAATTTTGTTGTAAAGAATTTTGTAATAAATTATTTAATAGATTATTTAATAAAACTTTACGTTCTTCAAAGTTTGGTATTTTCATTTCCAATTCTACATCAAAACGATTTACTCTTCTTAATGAACCATCTAATTTATTTAATTGGTTAGTCAACCCAATGATTTTTGTAAAGTGATTATTATCTTTATTCTTTGTAAAACTTAATTGATCTAAATATGATTTTAATTCACAAATTAAAGATTTTTCAATTCTATCGTTTTGTGAATTACTAAATAAAGAATCTATTTGATCAATTACAATAAATTTAAAATATTTATTATTGTAATCTTTTCCATTGTAATCTTTTTTGTAATCTTTTAATAATTTTTTTAAAACATTTTCACTTTCACCAATATTTCCTTTTTGCATTAAATCATTTCCAGAAATGTAAAAATAATTAAATTTTATATTTTTATCATTATTTAATATTTTTTGTAAAGTATTTAATATTTTTTTAATTGTAAAAGTTTTACCTACACCACTTGGTCCATAAATTAAAATATGATTTAAATTTTCAAAAAATAAATTGTAAAGTAATTCTGTATAAAAACTTTTATAAATTTCCGGATTTAATTCTGACATTAATAAATTAAATAATTCTTTCATTTCTAAATTATTATTTTGTAAACTATTTTCTGGACTATTTTGTAAAGAATGTTGTAAACTATTTTCAAAACTATCCAATTGAAAAATAGTTCTTTCATTTATTTTAAATAATTTTAATTCATTATTTAAGTCTTCAAATCCTTTTACAAATAAATTAATTTTTTGTTCACATAAATTAAAAGAATAAATATTATTAGATTGCAAAATTATATCACAATTTTTACAATAAAAATTAAATAAATTTTTAACTAGCAATAAATTATTTTTCGTTAAATTAAATAAAATATTTTCTTGTTTTATAATTATTAAATTAGCAATAGATACATTTTTAATTTGATCTGTTATATAAATTAAAATATTTTCGTTTAAATATTCATTTCCAAATAAAGATGTTAATTTTATATTTTCCTTTGTTTTTAAAGTTTTATCTTTCTTAATTTTTGCATATTTTATAATTTTTTTTTCTTTATTTTTTTCTTTATTTTCTTCTTTTTTAATTAAAACAATACGAATATAATAATTTAAATGTAATTGATATTGTTCAATAGTTTGTTCATCAAAATAAATGATATAATCATTGTTATTTAATGTATTGTTATTTAATTTATTGTTATTTAATTTATTGTTGTTAATAATTACAATTTCCGAACATATCCTTTTAATTGCTCTATGTTTGACGGTAGATTGTTCTTCCTTGTTTTGTTGCATTTTTTGTTGTTTCAAAAAGTTAAAGAAGCTTCTTTACCTTCGGGATTGCTATTAACATTTCTTCTTCTTTTAAAATTTTGTTCTTCAGGTGTTGTTTTTCAGCCTTCCGCGGAAGAACAAAGGTTGCAAAGTCCTTGTTGTTTATCTATTATTATTGAAGAACCTTTTGTTGAAGGTTAAATTTCAAACCTCTACTAGCTCAGCACGACACCGCAACTAATGCAATTACGAAAAGAAGAGAGGAAGAACAAAAGAAGAAGAACAAATAAAAAATGGGTCAAAAACGGAATGGAATTAAGCCTTGTCATTTCTTTCAATTAGTAAAAGAAGAAGACAATGAAAGTTTTAAATGGAAACCAATAAGTTGGTGGAATAACAATGACAGTAATGATAACAATATTTCATCTTTTAATTTTTCTTTAGAGAACAAAAATACTTTACAAAATAATAATATTAAAATTTTACAATTTAATGTTTTACATGATGAATTAAATAATTTAGAATTATCAAATAAAATTTCAACTGAAAAACGTTACAATTATATTTTAAATGAATTTTTACCTCAAGAAAATGCTGACATTATTTGTTTAAATGAAGTTGGTAATTATTTTTTACAAAAATTATTAAATTTAAAAGAATATTTATTTAAAAATAATTATCACTATATTACACATTTAGATAAAAATAATTATCAATTATTAAATTTACAAAAAGAAGGACAAAAACATTTAATTGAAATGAAAATTGAAAAGGGCGATTTCATAAATTTAATAATTTCTAAAATCCCATTTAGTCAATGTCACTTGTATTATTATCAAAATAAATTAGTTTATTCAAAAAGACCTTGTCTTTTAGTTACTTTAAATAATGGAATAATTATTACAAATTTACATTTAAAAGCTTTTAAAGAATGTTTTGAAATTAGAAAAAAACAATTAAAATGTTTATTTTCGTTATTTAAAATTAAAAGAATAAAATTTACAACAACAATTGAAGAAAAGAAGAATGAAGAAAATGTAGTTGAAGAAAATAATGAGCTAGAAAAGAAAGAAGAAGAAATAAACAATAAGAATAATAAAAACACAAACAACAATAAGAAAAAGAATAATAATAAGAAGAACAATACTTCAAGTAATAATAATGTAGTAATTTATAATGATTCAACTTTTCACTTTGCCCTTGAAGATAATTTAAAAAGAATGGAAGATAAACAATACTTTAAAGAAATGTTTGATAACAATTTAATTAAAACAATTATTATTTGTGGCGATTTTAATTTAAATCATGAATTTGAAGAAAATTATATTAGTGATTATGATATTATTGATATCTATCCATATTTACACAATAATATAGAAAATATTACAGAAGAAGAAAAGAATGGATTTACTTTTAATTACAAAGAAAATCCAATTGTAAATTTATTTTCACCAAATTCTACAGGGATAGCAAGATATGATAGAATATTAATGTATAATGTGGATTCTTCTTCTTATTTAATTCCTCAATTGTGCACTGTGATTGAAAATAAACCTTTTGAAGAAAGTATTTATGCAAGTGATCACTATGCCTTAAGAACAATATTTAAAATAAATAATTAATTATTTTACAATACTACATTTAATACTTTAAAATACAAAATCTTCTTAATTCATTTCTGTATCTTCACGTTCAACGGCGGATAATATTTCTGTAGCTAAATTTCTTAATGCTTCATTGGAATGGTTTGTAAATAACCTAACTTTCTCAAATCCACCACATTCTTCAATTTGTCCAATACACGGACTGTTGTCTCCTGTGTATAAAACATTTTTAATTGTCTCTAAAATAACATTTACTACCACATTGTCTTTACAATTGTCTAACAAATTTACAATTGGTGGTAAACAACCTTGTTGTAAAGTATATACTTTTTGTTGTTCATTTCCTCCTGAAAATAAATTACTGATCGCCCATAATGCTTCCTTTTTGACAGCGAAATCTTCATTTGGATTTGAAAGTATATCAATTATTCTAGGTATTAAATTTGCTTCTATTATTGATTGTATTTGAGTATTACTCCCAGCCGCAATATTAGAAATAGTCCAACAAGCTTCTTTTCTTATACTGGCTTTACTATGTGACAATAAACTATTAAGACATAGTAAAAAATTTGCATTTAAAAGGATTTGAGTTTGACAGTCATTTCCAGTTGCAATATTTCCACATGTCCTTAATGTAGGAGAAACTATAGAAGCATTATGATGCATTAACAATTCAATTAATCTTCTGACAATATTAGTTTCAATTACCACTTGAATTCTATCATTAGGTCCATCAGAAAAATAAGAAAATGCCCAAGCAGCGTCACAAATTACTTCTTCATCAGTATGAAACAATAAATGGGCTAAAGTAGAAAGTGCAGGTAAAACCAAATCAGTTGATGGTATTGGTTTCCCTCTAAACAAGTTAGAAAGAGTCCAAGTGGAATTCCTCATTATGGATGTTTTTGGGTATTTCTGTATAACATTTAAAAGTGGTTGCATTACCCCTGATTGTAAAACATAATCTCTAAGCACTGCTGAATCACCGGCAATGTTACCTAAAGCCCAAATAGATTGTTCAACTACATCTTCAGTTGGGGATTGAAGTAATTGTATTAATATTGGGACAACACCACACTTTACAACTGTTTGTGTATGTTCTGAACTACCAGAAGCAATATTTGTAATAGCCCATACACTTTCAAATTGTAAAGGAGGATAATCAGAAAGTGATAAAAATTCAACTAATTTTGGTAATATTCCACTTTGTAAAACGGCATCTATAGGTGGATTCTTTTCAATACTTAATAATTTTCTGACTTTTGTGACTGCATCTAAACGCACTGGAATTTGATATGCGTTGATACCTTGAACAATACTTGGTAAAGTAGAAAGAACATAATAGCTGTCATTGTTATTGTTATCGGAAAGAGAAATGTTTTGAAATTGGTTAACCATTTCTTGTTCATTATTGTTGGTGAAATTATTAAAACTCATATTGTTTTGTGGTCTCTCTTTACTTTTGGGTCTCTTCTTACCAAGCGAGGTGTAGTGAAATAATCGGTATTTTTTTAATTGTTTAAATAATCGTTACTTTATCTTCTTGTAAAAAACTTCAAAAACTGTTCCAGTTCTTGGCAGAATTAATTATAAGACAAACAATTGTTTTTAGATAAAAAATTGTTTGATTATTGTACTTTGCTGTATAACATTATAAAGGATTTTAACCAAGCGTAAAACTTGTTTGTTGTAAAGATTTTAAAGTTAAACGTCTGTCAAACAACAACGTTCAAAATTGTAGATTGATAGTCAAAAAACTGTCAGCATTGGTACACAAATCATAAAAACAAGATTCATCAAAAAAAACCGTTCCGCCATAACAACTGTCTAACCCAAAACTCTAAAAAAAACTATCAAAAAAAAAGTAACAAAGATAATATTTTTTTTTAAATCAAACTTTTTCTTCAATTATTAAAAGGAAGCAAGCCTTTATTGTAAATCATAAATTTCTTATTTATTATTTATTTATTATTATTTATAATAGTATCCCCAATTTGAGGATCAATTTAATTAAACAATATATTCAAAACAATATTCAATTATTGACTTGTAATCAATAACTTGACAACAAAATGATTTCCCAACAACAACAACAAGATCCAACAATTCCTTCCACTTCTTCATCTACTTTTCCAAATAATAACAATATAGAAAATAAACAATTCTCTCAATTAACAAAAGAAAAAGTAGCAGTAGCTAGATCCCTATTAGAAAATAAATATAAAGGACAAAAACTATCTAAAACGAATAATGCAAATGTTAGTTGGTCCGAGATGGTTAAACGTAAATCAGTAACTGATTATGAGAAAGTTGCAGTTATTGGAAGAGGTGCATTTGGAGAGGTTAGATTAATAAGAGAGAAACAAACTGGTAAGATTATGGCAATGAAGATGTTGAAAAAGTCTGAAATGATGAAAAAGGGACAAATTCAACATGTTAGAACGGAAAGGAATTTAATGGCAGATTCTGGAGAACAAGAAAGTAATAAATATAATGAATGGATTGTAGAGTTAGACTGTTCTTTTCAGGATGATGAATATTTGTATTTAGTTATGGAATATTTACCTGCAGGTGATATGATGACTTGGTTAATACATCGGGAATACTTTTCTGAGGATGAGACTAGATTTTATATTGCTGAGTTAGTATTAGCTGTAGATTCTATTCATTCATTAGGTTATGTTCATAGAGATTTAAAGCCTGATAATATTCTTTTAGATAAGAATGGTCATATAAAGTTAAGTGATTTTGGTCTTTCAAAGCCTTATAAAGAAGAAGAAGATGAAAATAATAAAACAATTGGAGATTTAAATAATAGTGAATTGAATGCTTTAACTTCTACAAATTTAATGGAAGGTCAATCGGGTAGGCAAAGAGCTGACGAATGGAAGAAGAAGGGTAGAGCTAAATTGTATAGTATGGTAGGAAGTACAGGATATATTGCACCTGAAGTTTTATTAAAGAAAGGTTATGGTCCTGAATGTGATTGGTGGTCAGTTGGTATTATTATGTTTGAAATGTTATGTGGTTATCCTCCTTTTTCATTTGATGAACCTCCAACTCAAACTTGTTTAAGAATTATAAAGTGGAGAGAAAATTTACATTTTCCAGGTGATGTGGTATTATCTAGAGAAGCAAAAGATTTAATTACAAGATTTTTATGTGATGCAGAGGATAGAATTGGTTTAAATGGCGTAGAAGAAATTAAACAACATCCTTTCTTTAAAGGTATCCCTTGGGATCATCTTAGAAAAACTCAAGCACCTTTTGTTCCAGAGTTGACTAGTGAGACTGATACAAGCTATTTTGATGATCTTGAAGAGACTGACATGTATAAAACTCTAAAAGATCCAATCAAACATAGAAATATGAGAATAGATAAACATTTACTATTTGCAGGTTTCACTTGGAGTAAAAAGAAAGAAACAAAGAGAAAAGGTGTCATGGAAATAAGAGAAGGAATGATGCAAAACGATTGTAAATAAATATTTTTAATTTTCTGTATTTACTTTCTTTTTCTTTGGTATTAAAATATTGACCTCTTCTTGTGTGGTTGTTGCGTTCTTGTCACTATTTTGGTTTGTTAAATTTTGTAACAATCTTTTTGTTTGGGTTTTACACTCATTTAAAAGAGCTAAATGAATTTCAGTAGGAGATAATGTTGGTGACAAAGGTTTTACGTTTTGTGACAAATCATACCTCTCTCCAAATGTTCCTTCTTCAAATTTAATAATTGCCATGTATCCTTCTTGCGAAGTGACGAATAGACTATTACCATCATTACTCCACGATATGTCAGATATAGATTGAGCAAAAAGCCTTTGTGATCTAAAGAGAGGAGTTTCACTCTCAGTATCAAATACTATAATTTCATCCTTAGAGCTTGCACAGGCAACCATTTTATAAGGTAATAAGGGATTATCAACAGTTGACTTATATAAAACACTAGAAAACTTAGTTATTGGTGAGGTTGAAGTAAACCCATTAATACATTTAACGGGTATCTTCCAGTTCTTACGCGAAAACATAAAAGCAGAATTACCTTGACCAGCTGTTGCAATTAAAAACATACCATCAGGTGAAAAATTTAGTCTTCTTATACTATTAAGCACAGTAGATCTGTATTGAATAGTATAATTATCACCTTGAAATAAATCCTTATTATCCTTTCCATTCTTTTTGATTGTTGAAATCTTTTCCAATAAAGGTGAATTTCTCTTCTTTTTCTTTTGTAATGTTACATTTTCATCTGTTGTTGAGCTAGGTGTCATTAAAGTATATCTTTCATTATTTAAAGAAAATAATATTACTTTCTTTGCTACACTTAATTGTACAGCCAATAAACAACCATTAGGATCCCAACTACATCCTCCTATAGAAGAAAAGTTATCAGAAGTATACTCAAATAATATTTCAACGTTATCTAATGGTTGGTAAACCTTTAATTTTCTATCCATTGTTGTTACAGCTAGCAAGAAACAAGTCTTCCCTGTTTTTTGATCAATTAATGGAGGGCTCCAATTAAGATCCCAAACATCTTCTCCTTCTTCTCCACCAAACTTTCTAAATATCATCCATTCTTCAGTAGGCTTCATTTCACTTTGGTCTTTTAGACTAGTTTCAATATCCATCTTATCTTTATCATTGCCACTTGGTTGATTTGAAGAAGATAAAGAGATAGAATTATTGTTATTGACATTATCTAAATTGCATTTCTTTTTCCAAATTAAAATAGCTCCTCTACCACAACCAGTCGCAATGTAATTCCCACATGGACTCCATCTTGCAACGTTAACTATCTTTGCGGTATCATAAATAGGATCCATTTTAGCTATTAATTGAAATTCATCATCACTATTAATTTCCCAAATTTTTATATCTGTTTGAATACCCGCAGTAACAACACGATTTATGTACGGATGATAATCTACTGTTAATAGAGGATCAGGTCTTTTCCATAAACCTTTCATAAATTCATCATGAAAGAATAGTATTTTCGTTTTCTCCTCTGAAATTTCTGACATTTTTTTCTCTAAATTTTTAAACTGAACTTTTAGGCGCCAAAAAGAGAGGGAAAACCCAAATTGTTATTTACATTTGCTGTTGTCAGTTGGGGTTTGTCGAAATAGATTACAAATATTAAATTACAAATAGATAACTATTAATGTGGGTGGATAGATGTTGCTGTTTGTGGTTCTTGTTAATTGTTAAGTACGTTCTTAATAACTTCTCTGAATAAAGTATCAAAAACTAATTGAACGTTTTCTCCCGAAGAAGCACTCGTTTCAAAAAATCTAGGGTTGTTAATGTTGAGGCATTAGTAAATGTCATAATTGTTTTTGATCAGTTCAAGAGTTTGATAAATTCTACTTACATTAAACCATTTTTCGTTGCCCAATCTCTTCCATCCTTTTCACTTACAGCTCTGTTCTTTTCATCTATTTTATTCCCACAAACTACAACAACAATACTTTTAGCTCCATACTTTGACGATTCAGCCATCCAAGAATCCAAAGCCTCAAATGTTTTTCTAGAAGTGACATCATATACCAGTATAGCCTTAACAAATGTAAATTAAAGTTTAAATGAAAATCCTTACCCCTTGAGTATCTTTATAAAATTCATTCCTTACTTCAAAGAATTCTGGCTGTCCACTTAGATCCCAAAAATTTACTCTTACTTCTTTTCCATCTATTAACACTTTCTTTACTCCAAAATCAACTCCCGTTGTACCATTATATTTCGGATGAAACTTTTAAAATCTTAATCTACCTTTAAAGCTTTGAATAAAGCCTTACCTTTTCTTCGCAATATCGTTTTATTAAACAACTCTTCCCCGTTTCTGATTCTCCCATACTTATAACTTTAACTCTTAAAAAATTAGGTTTAGGTAACCTTTGTAGTAATTCTTTCCTTGATTCTTTATTCCTCGTTACTCCCGATATCTGCCCTATATCTTTATCCATAATGTTTTGGAAACTTCTCCCGCCGTTCATCATTTTTTTTACAAACTTAAAAGTGTCTGTTCGCTTTGAATGGTTTTTAGTCTAAAATTATTTTACAATAATTAGTTATAATAATTATTATCGAGGGTTATAAATAATTTATAATAGTTATTAAGGGTTATAAAATATTTTGTAATAAATTATAACAAGTATTGTAAATCTAAACTTTCAAAATATTTGTGTTTTGTCCAGCCATCTTTTAAGGGGAAACGATAGCAACAACAACAAGTGCAACAATAACAACAACAAATGACATTACATCTAAAACAACAAGTTAATATTCCACAGCAACATGTTTCATTAAGTAACTTATAAATAAAATCATTTACTTTACTAATAAAATTACTGTTATTTCTAAAATCTTTCACATCTCTAACAGTCGTTATTGATTTTAAATGATAATATTCAAAATTATTTAAATAATATTTAATTGTATGAGTTGCCAAATCTACTTTCCTTTCATAACTATATGGTTCATAATATTGTAAGGTAAGTGTTTTTTCCTCAATAGATTTATTATAAATTACATCTAGTTCATCTTTATTCATCTTAAATAATTCTTTTACTTCATCAGATAATGGTGGTCGATTTAATAGTTCATTAATTTCAAATATTTCAAATAACTTAATTTTTTGTAAAATAGGTAAATCATTGTAATTTATCATTGTCATTGCATTAACGAGTTGAATTTGAAAATTTGCGGCAACACGCTCTAAATTATAGTTGTCTATATTTCTAAAATAAAATTGTAAATGAAAGTTATCTTCTAGAAAAAGTAATTTCCTAATTCTTTTAAAAATATTATTTTCTATTATTAAATAATTTAATACTTCATTGTCACTTGTTTTAGATTCTAATATTTTCATTTCGTTATTTTTATAAATCTTTTGTAATTCCAACGAATCGCTTGTCACAAATTTATTTACTAAATTATTAATAACTTCTTTTTCAACAAGTTCTCTTAACGTTTCTTCAGTAACACTATTTTCTTTTCTAAGGTAAACTGAATCAAATGGTGAATAATTATAATCGCAAATAAATACTGTATGAACATCAATGGAATTTATAATTTGTTTTAAACTTATACTTTCTTTTAATTGATTATTTTGATTAAAAAAAGAAACGTCATCTTCTTTTGTAATGGAAAACCGAAAAATTCCTTCATTTCTTGAGATCCTTTTAAAATTATACATTTCACTTAAAAGTGACATAATTGTAGTTATCTCGGTTTTATTTACATATACCGAAATTACATAGTATGGTCTATAAACATTTAATAATAATTGATAAACGGAAGTATTATACCTTTGTAAATTAGTAGCATTTCTAAAAAGTTTATAAAACGATTGATTTATAAGAGAAAAATTTTCAATTGTCAGAACATCACAATATTGCAACATCGTTGCGATAGTGTCATCATCTAGTTCTGATAAAATCATTTTTTTTAGTTATTTTTTAAATATTCAAAACATCCTATTGTAAACTTGTACAAAACTTCCAGTTGTCTTTGTAGGAACTTCGTTATTGTAAATTTATTATTATAAAATTTAAATAAAATTATTGTTTCTCTTTTAATAACTTCCTAACCCATTGAATAATTAGTGTATAACTTTTAATTTTGTTATCCTTATTTGTAACTCCATGTCCTTCATTTTCAAATTGTAATAAAGTAGTAAACGGATTATTATCTTTTACTTTTTCATACATATTTAATGTTTCACTTAATGGTACCTATTAAAATTAAATTTGTAAAAACCTAATTTACAGTTATGTTAATTGACTTACCCTTTCATCATAAGCTCCGTGAATGAAATAAATTGGAGCTATACAATCACTTGCCTTATTTATTGGACTAACTCTTTCTAAAACTTCTAAATCTTTATCTAATGAACCGTATTCAGCTTCTCTATTTTTTCTTCTCCAATTTGCAGTGTTTTGTAAGAATGTTACAAGATTTGACATTCCAACCATTGAAACACCTCCCAACCAATTCATTTCAGGGAAGAAACATAATGAACATAATGTTGCATATCCACCGTATGATCCTAACGAAAGTTATTGTAAATAAATAATCAATGTTTAATTAAAATAAATAAATATTATCGCCTTACCTCCCATTACAATAATTTTCTCAGTGTCAATCATTGGATCATTTTCTTTTAAGTGTAATGCTAAATATTTAATATCCTTAATAGAGTCTAATCTCTTTTCAACTTCATCTGCCAATAAATATTGCTTTCCATACCCATTACTTCCTCTAATATTTGGTAGTACAACTGCAAAACCACATTCTAAAAAGAATTGAACTCTAGGATCGAAATCATCTTTAGATTGAGAGTTTGGACCACCTTTTATAATTTCATTAAAAATTATTAAATTGTTAATAATAATTCTACTAACCATGAAGAATGAAAAAGCAAGGGACTTTCTTCTCTTCGTTACTTGTCAACAACTTATTATTGTTGGGTAGATAACGGAAATAAGGAATTTCCATTCCATCAAAACTTTTATACAAAAATAATTCACTCTTTACAAAATCACTTTGGATTAATCCACCACATTCAATATTCGTTAATTTTCTTGTCCTTTTCGTTTTTAAATTTAATAAATAAATACAAGAAGGAGAATTAGATGCATTTAAAGTATAAGCCAAATAATTCCCATCAGGAGATAACTCTAAACCATGTGTAAATACCCTAGTGTCATACCTTAATATATTTCCATCATAAGGTAAAGGTAATTCTTCAAAATCTGATATCGTTGCATTACTATAAAACTTAGCTCTAAAAAGTTTTGAATAACCATTTCTATTTTCAATAAAGTAAACAAAAGGATCATTTTCATTACACATTGCATTTTGAAATTCAAATTTTTGATTTTCAAATCCTTTAACAATATTTACAATTCCTGGATTACTTTTATTAACAATAGCAAATGTCATTAAATTATTATCTATTATATCTGTTGTAACTAATAAATGATTTTCATCTAACCATCTTATACCATTCCATCTATTTGTATTAGCATTCGTTAAGTCTGTGATGTTATTAGATCCAATATCAAACGTTTTTAATTTCCAACCTAATGTGCTATATTTCATACTTAATACAATAGATCTATCTTTCTCAATAACGTCAACAAATGGTATAATTCCAGGTTCATTATTAAAATAAATAATTTCTGATTTTTCTTTATCAATTTCTTCACCTTTACAATTAATTAAATCTTTAATTGAAACTCTATATAAATGAAATGTATTTCTCTTTAAATTATTATTGTAATTTTCATTAATAGATGAATGAAACTCTTTAATTAATTGTTTATTACTTAAATAATAAATAAACTCATTATCGATTTTTTGTAATAAATATTTTGCATTTTTATCACAAGTAAAAATCCTTAAATTTTTACTTGAAATTTCTTTTAACTCTTTATGAAAATAAGTTTCAATAATTCCCAATTGAAATTTCTCATCTCCCTTATTATCTTGATGAAAAACTATAAATGGTGAGTTTGGAATGAAATGAGCATCTGTACATCTTTCAATTTCAAATGTTAAACGAGTTGAAGCTAAAGGAAAGTAATTATTGTCATCATCATTATTTTCATCTTTATTTAATAATAGCGGTGTACTATAGATTTGATAATTTCCAGCTCCATTATAAATAAAACTAAATTGGTTTGTACCGAAACTTAATCCTCCACATGATTCTATTGACATGTATTTTAATAGTGTGTTATTTAATAATTCTTCTTCTTTCCTTTCCGTACTGTCAATATTCAACATGTTGTTGTTTTTATCATTGTTACTTTCTTTCATTTGTTTAATCTCCATTTTTTTTTAATGTAAGAAGATGTTTCCTAAGGTTAGCTTAATGATGGTGATTTTCAACAAGTAGAAGAAGATAAAAAATTATCGGGAAGATAATGTGTTCTTTCGTTTTTCCATCCGGTTGTGAAAGTATTACTAATTAATTAATTAAAGGGAGTTTATAAAGAATCAATTTTTAGAAATTGTAGCTAGGTTTGGTGCACTATTTTTTGCATTTACAAGAAAATAGAGAGCAACAAGGAAATGTATTGGAACATTAATTAGAACAGTTTAGTAGTGTAATTAATTGTTCAGCTCTTTAGAGGGTTTTTTGCAACCTTTATTATTACTTGCATGTGCAAATTATTTCCTTGTAAATTTCTGATTATACTTTTTAGAAGTAACATTTAAACGGCCCAGAAACAAAGATCTTCAGCAAATAATAACAAAAAAAAACAATTACAACAATAGTTACAATTCAATAAAACAATTCAAGATGATGATTAAAGCAGCAATGATTACAGTCTTTTTAAAAGAAAAATCAATGGAAATTCCATTTGACATTAATAAGCATAATACTTTAGAAGATTTAAAACGTGATATTTGTCAAACTTTTAATTTTAAGAAACAATTAATTATTCAGTTTAAATTAGAAAATGGTGAATTAATTACAATTTCAAGTGATGAATCTTGGAAGATTTTAATGAATGAATTATTAAAATTCAATCCTTTAGTTCTTTATGCAATGAAAGAAAAGAAGCTCAAGTTGACTAAAGAAGAAAAAGAAGAAAGAAAGAAGGCAAAGAAATTAGAAAAGAACGAAAATCATTTAAATGTTGAAGTAACGAACAAAAGAGAAGATGAAGAAAAGAAAGCATTAAAGGAGGAACAAAAGAAAGAAGAAAAAGAAAAGAAGAAATTATTAAGAAAATTAGAAAGAGAACAAAAGAGAGAAGAAAAAAGAGCAGAAAAGATGAAACAAAAGGAAATGAAAAGTTTCAATAATAAACAAGAAAAGAAGATGAAAAAGATTAAAGAAAAGAAAGATAAGGAAATTAAAGAAATTGAAGAGATTAAGGCAGAAATTCCTTCAGAAGAAAGTAATGAAATGAAAGAAGAAATTAAAGAAGAGGCAACAGTCTTTAATGAAAATAATAAAGAAGAAAATAAGAGAGAAGAAAAATTAAAGAAAAGAAGAGAAAAGAAAGAACAAAAGAAAGAAAAGAAGGAAAAGAAAGTAAAGAATTTAGAAAAGAAAAAGAAAGAAAAATTAAACAAAGCAAAAGAAAATACTCAAGTAATTGTTTAATTTAAACGGCTTTCATTGAAAACTGTTTCATTTTTAAAAAAAAATTTATTGTAAATAAACTTCTGACTTTTATATTAAAATTGTATCTTTTTCTATTTTTTAAAATGTTAAACCACTATCCAATTTACTTACTCGTGATTTTCGAGTTTTTCGGTTGGCGTGTATTGAATATTATCAAAACTGTTTTAGGTATTTGATTACTAAAATTACCTATTAAGAAAAGAAAGTAACCTGATGGATAAGTGAAATACGAAATATCCATAGGTGTCGTACTTCTTAACAGAGTACCCCTAATGATTTGTGTATTTGATTTGTGTATTTTATACTGCTTCTACCCACCGAACAAAAAAAAAATGAAATATTTATTCTTTATTTATTGTGCCGTGTTGTTGTTGACAATTATTTGGTCTACAAAACAGGCTCTATCATCTTCTGTTGGTGACTCAATAATTACAACAATTGCTGGTTTTGGAGTTTGTGATGGTGAACAAGCTCAACTTGCGGTCGTTAATGCTCCTCGTGGAGTAGCAATTTTCAACGACGAAATTTTTATTGCTGACACAGTTAATCACAGAATTCGAAAAATTTTCTTAAATGGAACAATTATAACAATTGCTGGAACAGGATTTGCAGGGTATAATGGTGACAACATTTTAGCAACAAATGCCCGATTAAACAACCCTTCTGGCATTGCAGTCGACTCTAATGGTGAAATATTATTTTCTGATTACAGCAACCATAGAATTCGTAAAATATTAAATAATGGAACAATTGTAACAATTGCAGGAACAGGATCTACAGCATACAATGGCGATAATATTTTAGCAACAACTGCTCAAATAAACTTTCCTTTTGGAATTGCAACAGATTCCAGTGGACAAGTTTTTTTTACAGAAGTGGGTGGCCATGCTGTTCGTCAAATATTAAATAATGGAATGATTACAACTATTGCTGGAACAAGAACTGCAGGGTATAATGGTGACAACATTTTAGCTACAAGTGCCCTTTTGTTTAATCCTTACAGTGTTTCAGTTGCCTCAAATGGTGAAGTCTATATTGCTGATCGTAGCAATAATAGAATTCGTAAGATATTGACAAATGGAATGATTACAACAATTGCTGGAACAGGAACTGCAGGATACAATGGCGATAATATTTTAGCAACAACTGCTCAATTAAGTGCTCCAAATAGCGTTAGAGTTGATTCTTTAAGTGGTGAAGTTTACGTTGCTGATACAAATAATAATAGAATTCGTAAAATACCACCAACTGGATTGATTACAACTATAGCTGGAACAGCAAATAAGGGATATAATGGTGACAACATTTTGGCAACAACTGCTCAGTTGAATTTTCCAATAGATTCTTTGAAAACGAAAGATGGTGAGATTTTAATTGCTGACTCAAGTAATCACAGAATTCGTAAAATATTGGCAAATGGAAATATAGCTACCACTGCTGGAATGGGGGTAACTAATTATTGTGGTGAAGACATATTGGCATCCAAGGTACCTTTATCAAATCCCAAAGGACTGTTTGCGGCACCAAACAATGACATTTATATTGCTGATGCAGGTAACCATAGAATTCGTAAAATATTAAACAATGGAACAATTATAACAATTGCTGGTACTGGAACTGCAGGATATGATGGTGATAATATTTTGGCAACAGCTGCTCAATTAAAAAATCCTTACGGAATAACAGTTAGTACAATAAGCAATGAGGTTTATATTGCTGACACAGGTAATAATAGAATTCGTAAAATACTGAGCGATGGGACAATTATAACAATTGCTGGTACTGGAACGGGGGGATTTAACGGGGACAATATTTTGGCAACAACAGCTCAATTAAAAAATCCTTATGGTGTTGCTGTAGATTTAAATGGTGAAATTTTAATTGCTGATGCAGGTAATAATAGAATTCGTAAAATATTGAATAATGGAATAATTATTACAATAGCTGGTACTGGAACAGGGGGATATGATGGTGATAATATTTTGGCAACAACAGCTCAATTAAGAAATCCTTATGGTGTTACTGTAGATTCAAACGGTGAAATTTTAATTGTCGATTCATCCAACAGCAGAATTCGTAAAATATTAACAAACGGAACAATTACTACAATTGCTGGAAGTGGACCTTCAGGAGCTGGAACCTTTAGTGGCGATAATTTTTTGGCAACATCAGCTAGATTATCATTCCCTAATGGTGTGTCATATGATTCTGTTAAAGGTGAAATTTATATTGCTGATTCTTTTAATAACAGAATTCGTAAAATATTAAATAATGGAATAATTATTACAATTGCTGGAACTAGTATTTCAGGGTATAATGGAGATAATATTTCAGCTACAACTGCTCAATTAACCTCCCCTTTTGGGGTTGCTATAAAACCAAATGGTGAAATACTTATTACTACTGGTAATTATCTTAGATTAATATCAACTACTGTTAGGTTATGTAATGGAACTTTAGCAAGCGATCCAAGTGCTTGTAATGGGGTTGGTAATTGCGTGTCAACAGATAAATGTTCCTGTAAGGATGGATATACAGGCTCTTTGTGTGAATATTTTGTATGTAATAATACTTCATCTAATTCATCAAATGTTTGTTCTGGACATGGTCAATGTATTGCACCTAATTTATGTAATTGTACCACTTTGAATTATGGTGGTCAATTTTGTGACGAACCACTTTGTTTTGGAATTTCAAGTAACAATACAAGTGTTTGTTCTGGACATGGAATTTGTACTGGACCGAACCAATGTAACTGTAATCCAGGTTGGCAAGGATCTAATAATTGCAGTATTGCAACCTGTGAATTAACGAATAGTTGTTCTGGTAATGGGGTATGTGGTGGACCAAATAACTGTACTTGTAATGCAGGTTGGAAAGGAGCTAATTGTTCAGAATATTCCTGTAATTTACTTAATGATTGTTCAGGTAATGGTATTTGTGTTGGTCCAAATCAATGTTTGTGTAACTCTGGATTTAATGGAAGTTTAAATTGTAACACTTTCAGTTGTGAAATGATGAATAATTGTTCTGGACATGGAACTTGCACAGGATCAAATACGTGTACTTGTAACGATGGTTGGAAAGGAAATTCCAACTGTTCATCACCAACTTGTGAAAAGTTAGATAACTGTTCTGGACATGGTACTTGTACTGGACCAAATCAATGTCTTTGTAATGACGGATGGGGTGAACATAATTGTTCAATTTACAATTGTTTAAGTGTGAATACTTGTTCCAATCATGGTTTTTGTGTTGGACCTAATATTTGCAATTGTAGTAGTGGTTGGGAAGGAAATAATTGCAGCACTGTCAACTGTGGCAATAGAAATAATTGTTCAAATCATGGTATTTGCAGTGGACCAAATCAATGCACTTGTGACAGTGGTTGGAAAGGTAACAATAATTGTTCTGCACCTTCATGTGATGCTTTAAATAATTGTAATGGTAATGGTGTATTTGCAGTGGACCAAATACTTGTAATTGTGACCCAGGATGGAAGGGTAATTTAAATTGTTCACTGCCATCATGTGAATCAATGAACGATTGTTCAGGACATGGTTCTTGTACTGGACCTAATCAATGCAATTGTAATAGCGACTGGAATATTAATTCAAATTGTTCACAACCAAGTCCAATACCAAGTCCAAAACCTTCTGTACAACCACAACCAAGTGCCTCATTTAAACCACATTCTTCTCCAAAACCAAGTCCAGTGCCAAGCCCAAAATCAAGCCATTCTCCAGTACCAAACTATTCTCCAAAACCAAGTCCATCTGTGCACCCTCAACCACAACCTACTGTCTCAGTGAAGCCAATGCCAAGTCCAAAACCTAGCCCATCTATATATCCTCAACCAACTGCCTCATTGAAACCACTTCACTCTACGAAACCAAGTCCAACACCAAATTATTCTCCAAAACCATCTTCATCAACTAAGCCTCAATCTAGTCCAAAACCTTCTGTGCAACCACAACCACAACCAACAATTTCAAGTACCAAACCAAAGCCATCAAAATCAGTTATTCAACCTCAGGTTTCAGTTAAAACAAGTCCAAAACCTTTAGTGTCAACATCTAAACCTTTTGCCGCTAATTCTACACATATTAAACCACCAAGAGGATTTTCCAAAAGTGTAAAAGTTTCTGAAAGCAACAGCTTAATGGTATTTTCTTTGTGGATGTTGATAATATCTTTATTTGTAAACTTGTTGATTTTAATTTAATTTTTCCTAATTTTTAGTATTTATTGAATTAAACATTTTGCTTTTCCAAATTTTTCACATAATTCTTGAATTTCTTTTTGTGAGTAAGATTTTGTCAAGTAAGACAATAAAAGAATAAATTTATCCAAATCCTTAAATTCTCCACCTCCATTCATTGCAGATACTTCAACGTAAGCTATTGCCTCAATCTCTTTTGCTTTTGCCACTCCTTCCTCTTTACTGACAGGTACTATTCCACTTTTTAATAACAATTGAAAATTATTATCCCTTAAATCAACCTTAGTTCCACATAACACTATTGGTGTATCTGGGCAATAAAAATTTAATTCTCTGGCCCAGTTACTAACATTTAATTAATTTATAATTAATTATTGTGATAATAACTTACCTTACTTGATCAAAAGAATCTAAATCAACTATTGAGAAACACAATATAAAGATGTCAGTGCCAGGATAAGATAAGGGTCTTAATCTTTCATATTGCTAAATTATAGTTAGAAAATATAATTTCTTCCAATAAATACTTACTTCTTGTCCTTTTCTTTAAAAAAAAGTTATCATAATTAACTATTCAAAACTACTTACATTCCCCATAAATGCAAAGAATAACTTTTATTGCCAATCTCAACTGACTTTCCAATATTATCTACTGTTGAAATGTAACTTTCATGTTTGATACTGTCGCTTTGTCCACTTAAAACAAACATTAAACAGTTCTTTTTTTATTAACACAAATAAAACAGTAATATTTCATTTCATGGAAAAATGTTAAATAATACTTACCTTTCCAACACTTTCATTTCCAATAATTACTGTTTTAATACTTTCTGCTAGTTCTTTTGATTTTTGTAAAATATTTGATTGATTTTCAAGTGTCATTTCTTTTTTAACTAAAAAGGTATTTGGTTCGTAAAAAATTTTTGATAATCTTTCTTTTGGAATATTTTCAGCTTTTTTAAATAATTTTTTAATTTGTTTAATTAATTCCATTTTATAATTACATTTTGTAAGCTCAATAACTTTATTCTTTTCCATTTTTATTTCCTCTTCGCTCATCCCATTGTAAAATTGTGAAATATAATTTGTTTTAAAAAATCGATTAATAAATTTTATAAAATAATCTTTCCAAAATAAATCGTCATTACTTAAAAGAGATAAACTAAACTGTTTTGAAACACAATTCACTTTACAAAGAGAAAAACGATCTAAAAAACTTAAAATTACTTTCTTTTCGTCATCACCCAATGTTGTTTCAAAATGACGAATGTTGAAATAATTAAATTCAAAACTGGCTACTAATGCCAAGCTATTTTCCGTTTTATTATTGTTGTTTGAATTATCCTTTCCTTCACGTTTAAACATTTTTTAAAGTAAACTTTTTTTGTTGTGATTATGTTTCAACTAGTTCCTTTTTCCAAGTTCTAAGTGGGATATTATGCAATTCTTTTTTGGAAAAAAAATTGGTCGTTCTTAATTTTGTAAAGACGTCATTGCCTCTTACACATAATCAAAAAAACCATTAAAAAATAAATTATTATTTTACAAAAATAAAATTAGACCAATTCCAAGTAATCCATTCAATATGGTATTGAAAACATAAATTCAGTTTGAGAACTTTGTCGAACTTTATTTTGGGTTGACCAAAAAAAACTTACAACATTAGAAATACTTTACAATAATTAGAACATTTCTATTAATAACAAGTTTATAAATATATTCTTGCATTACTTACCACCTTAAAAATCAAAATATCTTACAAAGACTTATACGACAAATATCAATCACTGGTCAACAAGATGACAATAATTTTAACACGCACGTTAGAAAAAAATTATTAATTTTAACTCTAATGCTAAAGTCCCTTCTTTTAATACAGGCTCTTAAAATATTAGTTGCTGTACTATTCTTCTTTTCAGCAACATGCACTAACGTTGTTGTAACAGTTTTTGTAATTGGGGACAGAATTAATTTAAAAACAGAACCTTCCAAAGATGTTCTCTTTGAAATCTTACCAGAAAATCCAAAAGCCTTCGCAATAGCAGAGATATGTACTATTAGCTTAGTAGTGTTATTAATTCTAACTGTTCTTCTTAATAAGTTTAACGAGAAGATGAACATTCTGTTTAGATTTTTCTTATTGGAAGGATTTATGTTGTATTTAAGAGCCATGTGTATAGCCATAACTGTTTTTCCAGTTCCTTCATCTAGTTTACATGCCAAGTGCAGCTCTTTTATTGACAAGGTGAAACAAAACAAGTATGATTTATTTCTTTCATTACTATTGGGGGCCGGAACCTCAGGGATGAATGAACAAATTGCTACTTGTGGGGATTATGTTTTTAGTGGTCACACTTTAACGTTGACAGTTTTTTCCTTTTTCGTTAGAAGATATCTTTCTTCTCTTTATAAAACATCATATCCTTTACAATCTCTATTCATTAAAATGTTGACTTATTTGTTAAATATTATTGGAATGATTTGTATAATTATTTCTAGAGAACATTATACTGTAGATGTTGTTTTAGGATTTTATTTAAGTTTAATTGTTTGTCAATATTATCATTCTCTAGTTTTTACTTTTCATAATTTAAAATCCACTGACAAATCAAAGAATTTATTTAAGAAACATCATCCCCTTAATGAATTTCTTTTAATTCCCTTCTTTAAAGAAATTGATAATAATAACCATTTAATAATTCAACAAAAAGAAGAAGAAAAGCAAGAACAAGTTTAAACACAGAATTAATTTTTTTAAACTTTTATTTTAGAAATAAAAACAGTAAAAAAAAACCGGGAAAAAATGCCTTAAACCAAAGCCTTGCTATGCTTTGTCTCAAATTACAAAATTTTTAAGGTATTTTGTTGGGATGTTGACAGAAAAGCATTTCACTTTAACAAAAAATAATGTCAGCTAATAAAGAGATATCGAAAGGAGTTAGCAATAATAATATTTCTTTGTCACCTTCTGTTGTTAATAATAACAAAAACAATGGTGAAAATAAATCAAAGAATAATACCAATCCAATAACCCTTTCTCAACCTAGTAATACCACTTCTTCTACTGGTACAAAAAGTAGTTCCGAAACCTCATGTAAATGTAAATCTGGTTGTAAGACTAGAAAATGTCCTTGCGTCTCTAGTGGAAAAGGTTGTTCTAGTGTTTGTAAGTGTAAAGAATGTGCTAATGCTTTAGGTATCAATCCTCGTAATCAATCATCTTCAATTACATCTACCACCGCTAGCAATAGTTCAGTATTAACATCATCTTCTCCCGAAAAAAAGAGAAAAAAGAAGAAGGACAAAACAACGGAAAAGGAAGAAAAAAAACAAAAGTTAGGTAATATTAAAGTAGATACCAGTAATATTGCTACTAGTTCTTTATTAATTAATAATGCAATTCATAATACTAATAGCAATACCAGTACTCCTTCAAGTGTAGCAACTTCTTTTATTTCGGAAAGAAGTAATGATGGATTATTAACACCTTCAGATTCATTTTCATTGAGTGGTGAACTATCTTCTTCTCCTTTTATAAATAATATAATGAACAATAATATTTCTTTATCAAATGATGAACTACTTACAAGGGTTTTTGATCAAACTTATTCTAAAGATTCATCTATTTATTTAAAATTTAAATGTAATAATTCTTTAAATAATAACAATATTACTGTTGATGAAGAATTAATTCAGTCTTCAGAGGGTGACGATCAAACAATACTTTTAAATGGTAATAAATTATTTCACTACTTGACTGGAAATAATAATGGAAATAATATTAATAATGTGATTTCATCAGAAGATAGGTTTTATCAATTCGCTTTTCAATTGTACATTTATATAGGAAGTCAAAAAGAAATGATTTCATTTCAAGATTTTATTAGTATTATAGATGGTGCTATTTCCCAAAGCTTAGATCCAAAGAATCAAATTCCACTTAATTTATCTTTTCAATTAAATATATCTAATAAGTGTGGATTAGATTTTGAATTTAATGAGTCTGAGATAAATGTTCGATTTCAAGAAAAAGAAGTGCATGTGGAAATTGCTAAGTATTTATATTTTCTTCTAAATCAACAATCAGAAGTTGAAGAAGAGGAAATTAAAGAAGAAGAAGAATCTACAAGTAGAAGTAAAGAGAACGAAGCGCAAGTGCCGTATGAAATTATTTTAAATATAAGTGCACTTGAAGGAAATAAGATAAGTCAACAATTTTTGGCCAATTTGGATATTTCAATAAGTAAAGAATATGAGAATGTCATTGATGATAACTTTTGCAAATCAGTAATCGTTTCACAATTATACATTAAATTATTAGATATACAATCTTTTGTTTTATTAAATAAGGATTTAACACGTAAAAAGATTGAATGCAATATATCTATACCGCTATCTGTTATTTCTTTGGAGAAACTTAAAGGAAAGATTGAAATTAAATTGGCATCACGTCACGTTCATTTTGAACAAAGAGTTATTTCATTTGAACTTTTTAAGAGATTAAGGGAGATTATTGGAGAAGAAAGATGTAAACAATTTACAGAATTAAGTTTTTTAATTTGCAGTCCCAACCAAAACACTTTATGGGATCAAAATGTCAAAAGATTAAAGCAAACAGAATTATTACCTTTTATAACGGAAAAAAAGGATATTAAAAAAATTGCTATTAAGTATTTCGATAAACATATTCCACACTATCAAAAGTTTAGGGAAAGAGTTAAAAAAGAAAGTTCCACATTGTTTGTTGTGGTCGCTGATGAATGTCATTATGCAATAACAAAAGAAAAGGCACATGATAAAATAGTTAATGATAGTGAAAATAATGGGTCTATTTTGAAAGAAGCTGATAATTTATTTGTTTTATTGGTTAGTGCAACTCCTTATAATGTTCTTTCAATTGACTCTAATATACCTGAAAGATATATTGTAAAGAATGACTTAAGATGTTTGGAAGATAGTTCTAATAATGAAATTACTATTTCAAAAGATACTATCATTACAGTCCATAATACCAACTTTAAAAGAAAACCAATTGGTTACTTAATTAAACAAAGTGATATCGTGAATTCAAATATTGAAAATAATGAAATATATTTTATAACAGAAAAAGATAAAAATAATTATTTACAAACTGTAGAAGAGTTAGGATACATAAAAGAATTACTTGATAAGGGGTTCGAGGTTGGTGAATTAATTTTGAGGGAAAAGGGGGATATAATTAAAAAAGTATCAGATCCTAGTATTTATGTGAAATATAAAATTGAAAAAAGAGATAACTCAAAAATTAAGAAATCTACTAGTCAATTCTTTTTAAAGAAAGCGTTAGATAATTTAAAAGAAAATACACTAGTAGAATTATATGATTCAGTGCGCTGGGAAATTTTCTTTAAAAAAGAAAATGATACAGAAAATAAAATTTATAAAATAGATGATTGGAATTTTAGAAGAGCAACTTTATATGAAGAATTAAATGTAATTAGTTGGAATACTGTGCAAAAGAATACTGAATTGAAAAAAGATGAAGAAAAACCAAATAGAAAAAAATATTTTAGTAAACAAGATTATGTGAATACAATTACTACTGATAATTCTTTAATCAAATCAGATAAACCTTTTGAACAACTTTTAGGAAAAGTTAATAAGGTATCTATGATATTGAGACCTCTTTTATTAGCTATGGATTATCATTTTTGGTTATTGTTTTATTTATACTTGAAAGGAGATATAAAAGTAAATGAATTTTATACAAAATTTATAGAAATTGATAATATAAAACAGATTTCAAAATTTTTATTACCACAAATTACGCTTTCTAAAGTTATTTATTTATTTAATTTTATAATAACCAATACTAAAGGTCAACAAAAATCACAATTTGCTTCAAAATTAAATCAATTATCAAATAAAAGCGAGGAAAAGGAGGATGATAAAGATTACATAGATCCATCAGAAGAGAAAGAAACAAGTAGTAAGAAAGAAAAAAAGGAACAGTTAATTAAATTTATTAAAACTAAATCAGAAGAAGTAACAAAATTATTAAAAGAAAAAGAGACATTGGTAATAAATTTATTTAATGAGGCAATAAACAAAATAAGTTCAAATGAAAACAATAGTTATACCAAATTAGTGGTTGAAAATTTATTAAATTCATGTAAAATCGAAGGTAAACTTAAGGGAAATATGAAAATAATTAGAATTACATCACAAGAATACGCTATTTCTGTATATAACATGTTAAAATACTCAATTTCACAACTTTTACCTTTACAAAATAATTCCTTTATTCTTCCAGATATTTTAATTGATACAGGAGAAAAAGCATTAAATTTAGATCAATTAAGTGTTGTCACAAGATTAAAATTGGCAGAGAAGATACTTAGTGAAACTTCATATAAAAAGTTTTTAAAAGATTCAACTAAACTTACTAAAGATGAGAAAAGTTTAGAATATATTAATCTTCATAATTTTCCTTGCATATTATTATTAGTACAAAAAGGCAGACAAGGTGATACATTTCCATCAAGTTTTAATTGTCTAGATATGAGAGCTAAAGGAGATGGTTTACCAAATTACAGTTCATTTACTCAGGAGTTTGGTAGATTGTGTAGATATATTTCAGATGATGAAGAAAAACCAATCGCTTTAGTTCCAGGTTCTGTTTTTAAAGATTTAAAGAAATCAAGTAATGTTAGTGATTCTTACATTAATACAAACATGAAATTAGATAAGTATATTGTAAAACAAAAAAATTTAGAAGCGCAAAAATATTGGAATATTATTACAACATGTAGAAGAATGATGAGGGCTGTTGGAGGAAGACGTCGTAAAAATCAAGATCCATCACCGCCTAGTTATGATTATAGTAGAGCACCAAATGGAAATATAAGTCAAAAGGAGACTCATAGAAATAGAATATTATTATTTGCTGAACCTCAAATTGGTAAAACAGATAGCTTTTTACATTTTTTAGAAAGATTAAAGAGTGACATTGCATTTAATAGATTTTCCTTAGGCATAGATGAAGAAATAAATGATGTATGTGACAATGAGGATATTATAATATCAGACAAAGAGTATTCACCATTAGAATGGTTATTGCCTTATCATTTAAACATTATCAAACAAAAAGTGCCTGCTTATGAAGAATTAACACCTGGAAAATATGGTAAATTAGTTTTAAAAACTAGAAAAGATATATTTGATAGTTTAGAAAAAGCATCAACAAATTGGTATTCTTTCTTTGTTAAAGAAATTTCTTTAATAGAATCTCTTTCTTTAAATTCAAATATTTATTTACATAAAATTAATGAACTAAGAAATAAGGTAGAAGTAAATGAAAAAACAATTTTAACGTTTGACGGAAGACTTATAGAATTATATGATTCTATACATTCTAGTAATAGTGGTAGTAAAAGTTTGATTGTTGAAAAGGGTAGAAATATTATTAAAAGTGTAACTAACACAACCAAAAATAATCCAACCAACATTTCTTTGAACTATTTGGATAATAGATATATAAATAGAGGATTGACATCTGAAGTATTGCGTAATAGGTCAGAAAGTAAAGTTTATCAATTAGTGGAATACTCAATGTTTCAAACTTTCTTTCCTTCTTCCAAACCAAGATTTTCAATACCAAACAACTTTGTTTCCCTTTTTAAGTTTAACGATAATTCTGAAATTAATGGTATGCATAAATTAGATGATAAAAATATTAAAAATTGGATATTTATGCCTTCTCATAATAGAAGTGCTGGAGGATTATTCTTTTTGGATAGTATGGAAAGTGGGACTTATGGCCAAGTTATTGTTGTAAGGGATGGTGAACAATTTGATACATATGTAGAAACTTTGGGGAACTATTTTATAATAATGTCTTTACCAAATGAAATTCAATCTAATAATATTATCCCATATTTAAATGAAAATAAATTAATTGAGGAAATAGAGTTCAGAAATCAAAATGCTTGCACTTTAAGGGACTGTATTAATGGAATAGGATTTGCCAGGTTAGCTATTCAATTACTTGCATTTGCTTTTGGTTTGGAATTCATTTGGATGATAGATGATACTTGTCATCATTTTGAAAAGATAGATTTTACTAATCAAAAGCAAAAAGTGACTTGTTCAATGTTTGAAGTTATGAAACATATTGAAACTATAGTGTTTGATGAACAACCAATTCTATCAATAGTTGATAACAATACTACTAATATTAATCCATCTAACTTTACAAAGAAGTCAAAACAAGAGCCATTAGTGTGGAATGACCCAATTAATGAGTTTACATCTGGAAAACATAATATAGCAATGATTGGAATTAGAAAAGATGGCTATAGGTATAACTCTAGTTTAAATTATCATCCATTCATACAAAGTCACACTATTTGTTCTTTCTTTTTATTAAATGTGAGGGCAACATGTGAAAAAAGAGCTTTCTTCCCAGCCAGAATATATCAAGAAGACATTGAATTTGAATATTTATGTAGAGAAAGAGGATTGTATTGTTTAAAAAGTCAACAATACTTTTTATCCAAAATGAATAACCCAATTAAAATAAGTATGGATAATAATAATACTTTATTGTATTTATATGATTTGATTAACGAAGACCAAAACAAACTAGATAAAATTTGTGAATTAATACCATCTGATCATGAAAGAAGTGAGGCATTTAATAATGTTATTAACACATTAGATTCTATGCAACAACAAGATAATAAGATTATAATATTCCATAATGATGGTAATTTTACATCTCACTTAAATATCAATAATTTTAAAAACAACTCAAAATTTTACTTTTGTTTTACAAGTGATGTATTGAAAACAAATTTAAAGAAATTTGTGCTTGCTTTAAAATTCTTAATGGGTATGGGCAATTCTATTGGAATAAGAAATATACAATCCATTCATTTTTATTCACCACAAAATAGTATTGAAACTATAATAGAATTAATTATTTACGTAGAGTGTAATTAGTGACAACCAATATTACTGTAATTTTGAAATAATTAAAAAACACAAACTTTAAAATAATTAAAAAAC
>CADWAF010004027.1:0-15264 GCA_902984215.1 Willaertia magna | reverse complement strand
TGTTTTTTTATTCAAGAATTTAACACTCAAAAAACTTGTATTATTAAACTGTACTTCAAAGTATTTTAAAGGGGAAGGTTTTTTACATGTGAGAAGAGATAGTTTGAAATCTCTTTTAGTTAGTAAACATAGATGTGAGGACAAGAAACCTTTTTTTACAATGAAATATATATCCAGATTTACACAATTGGAAAAGTTGTTTTTAGATGATTTACTTGTTGATTCTTTCGAACCTATTCGTAAATTGACTCAATTAAGGATTCTTTTAATGTGTTCATTAAAATTAATTGCAAAAGAGAGGGAGAAAGAATTAAATCATCTTACAAATCTGAGGAGATTAAGGAGAGTTGAAATTAGTCTTTGTGATATCTTAGTTGAAGAGATTGTTTCATTGTCTGAACTATGGAATATAAATTGTGAAAACAAAGAGCTAGAGATATCTTGTGTGGTAGACAAGGAAAGAAATAATGTTGAGGATTATAGAATGACTGCAATTAAGTATTCTAGTGGAGTTTCAACAAGAATAACATACTGTTGAATAGATTTAATGCAAGAACAATTAGAAAAAAATTAATAACCTTAGATTTCCTTTGCTTTAACTTAAAGGTTAACATTCTGAATGTAGTTAAATTATAAAACAACAGGACATGTTAGTTTAGTTCCAGTTAGCTATACAGTTTCATTTTACTTATTTGGTTCGGTTTATTGAAAGAAAGGGAATGTAAGGAATTTAAGGAAAAACAACAACAATGTTCTTGTTACTTTCTTCTACCCCAACAACAAAAAAAGCATAGACATACCCAAAGACACATATTTTTCCAACCTATATTTCTAGATGTTTGTTGTTGTTGTTTAATTCTTCTTTTTTTGTCTTCTTCAACTGCCTCTAATTCTTTTAATACATTTCCATCAAAATGAACTTTACAATTTAAACCATTGACCAATAAATTATTTGGATATTTTTCTTTTTGTAAAAATAAATTAGCATATTTATTATAATTTGAATATTTATAACTTCCAATAATTAAATCATTTAAAGGATTTTCGTTAAGCAACAAAAATTCTTTATCATGAGCCAATTTAAAATCACGTAACCATTTTGTGTAATAAAAAGCAATTTTATAGCAAGAATGTAAATCTATTTTGTGTTTTTGTTGTTTTAATAATAATTTTTGTAAATATTCATTTGGAGAAATAAAACAAATAAAACCGTCATTGTCAATTAAAGTAGTAGTTGTTGATTGTAAAGTTAAAATTTGTTGTTGAAATCTTTCTTTCCAACTTGTGACAATTACATTTCTTATTCTTGAACATGTTAATTCGAAATGGTGTGGATCTGAAAGAAAGAAAGAAATTGTGAAAATTAAATCATCTGAAAGTTTAAGCATTTTTTTTTTAAAAGCAAAGGAATGTTGTGAAAAACATTTAACATATCACGATCGAATTAAGCGAGGGATATAAAGAATGTTTGAAAATAGACAGACATAGCTAAGCCCGTTGATTTTATAAATAATAATTTAACCGTCAATATGCGTAATTTTATGTTTTAGGCATCTTACAAAATTTGGATTTTGTTTGTTTAGAAGTTACTCAACCTGTTGTTTAGACGGTGATAAGGTGTTAACATTCAGTGTCCACCCAAAAGTGAAAAAAAATGCAATGACAGTTTCGTTTCCAAATAAACAAAGAAGAGAAGGGTGTGAGCGTTCTCGTTGGGATAGAAAATATTTTGGAATACTGACAAGAGTCGAGTTCTAGATTGTAAAATGGTAAAGAAAGCTTTTAGTGATAAATGGTTTTAGTTTTGAAAGAATTGTAAAGAATTATGGAATTTCTGTTCACAGTGTTTATTTTGTGAAATTGTATACAGTATTGAAATACCAGACTCAAAACATTACTTAACAAAATTTACTCGAGCTAGGATTTGAACCTTTAACTCCCATTTTTCTTTTCACCATTTACAACGAGTTTTCATGCAAATATAACATATGTTTAGCTACATTTGACAACTAATTCCAAAACAACAACAGAAAATCACGCATCATTTAAATTTGAACAGAAATAATAACAATATTTTAGTAAACATTTTAACAATAATTAAAAAAAAAACAACATGCTAACAGAAAACGAAACTGAAAGGGAAGTGGTCTGCGTTCTTAGCAACGGACGATTAAATGTCAAGCTATCATCATTGAAAATCTTGGTACCTAGCATGTGTAAAACAGACGATTGGAAAAAAGAGAATTTTACTTTCCGTGTAAAACATAACATAGATTCCGCAACTTTTTCAGCAATGCTAAAATACTCTGAAAAGAAGCCAGAAGATGTTAGTGTTAGCGACTGGGACTTGTTTTTTAAAGACACCAAAATCGAAGTATGTGATTTTGTTCGTTGTGTGTATTTCTTTGAAAATTCAAATCTTCTTTCTTTGCTCGAAGCCAAAATACAAAGCATGGTAATTACTTTTGTATTTTTTAGCAAAAGACCTTGCCAGACTAAACTTTTTAAAGGTTCTCCAAATAAAAGCACTCTCGGAAAAGTATTGTTTGGGTCCGAACCAGAGACATTAAAATTGGGAAAACCAAAATACTTTAGCCAAACTTTAGCCAATCATGATCTTGTGGAATACAAGGATTGGCTTTTGGAGGTTTTGCAAAACGTAAATGTAGAGAATGCTGTATATGTGTATTATGAAAGCAATTTAGATCCCAGTATTGAAGTCTTTTTAAGTTGGTTAGATGAATATCATTTGATATCTATGCTACCTAACTCAAATGATGAAGAAAAAAAAATTAGAGAAAAATTTTTACGTTACATTTTACGTAAATATCATTACAACGCACCATTTTCCTTAGAAGAGATCATACAATTAGATTATCAAACATCTCCATTACTTGATGGTGAAAATAGATATGTCAGAACATCCAATGTTTGGTTTAATTATTTAGCAAATAGTAGTGGAACTGTTCTATTGGATTGCGAAAATGCAAAGTTGTTTATTGATGATTTTTACTCAAGTAGCATGCCTTCATTTGAGTGTAGAAAATGCTTCAAGGATTTAGTTAGCGGCAATTTTAAAGAGATTAAACAAAAAGAAACAAAAAACACCATAAAAATTTCCGATGAAGATAAAAAGTTAATAAAAGGTTTAAATTCTTTTGTAGGATATATTGGTTATAAACCAAATCCTTTGGATATTATAGACGAATTAATTAAAAGTAATCGAGCTGTAAACGTTGCAAACAATTTAGCGAAAAAGAAAAAGACCTACCAAGATCCTAACTTTTCTGACAATATTAAAAAGATTCTTTTGCAGTACAATAAAGATTTAGAAAAAGAATTGAAAAACCAGAAACAGAAAAAAGAAATCAATTGTGGAAAATTTTTACCTGATAATGGGATTGATAAAGTTGGTTTACAACTTTTGAAGCATTTCGCTAGCTCAAATGAAAAGTATGTGGCACACTTAGACAAATTTTTACTTATTAGTGAAGTTCATGATGAATTGTTCAACAGTTTAATTTCTAAAATGAAAGAACAACTTAAAATGTATTGTGATAGTAGCAGTGAGTTACACCTTTGTTTGATTAAATATTTATTTAATAACAAATTAAAAGAGTATACGAACATACTACAAAATTACAATTCAAACAAAATTCATAAATTAATTATGGCTGTTCAAGAAATGGTTGAAGTTTGGTTACTTTTAATGGACTTCTTTCCTTTACAAAAAGAAGAAGTAAAGAAGATATTCGTTGACACCTCAAGTTATTTAGAAAATATACAGCCAATAGTACATTTCACTCCTTACGCGATGCGTTCATTCATTAGACCCATTCAAGCCACAAAGTCAATGTTCATCAACGAAAAGAAAATTCAATCTCCTGTTCAATTATATTTTGAATTACTTTTAACTTTAAATGTAATGAAAAACAATACTTCAATTTATATATCTCAAACGGATGAAGATATTCAAGATTGTAACATTTACTTTTTTGATATTCACCCAAATAATGCTACAGAAACAGCTTTGTTTTCTCGTGATTTGGTTAAAATTTGTAAAAATATTAAGAAGTATGACAAAAATAGACTTCGTTTGTTAGTAGTGGATGTAACATTGAACAGTGCTGAAGATGAAGAAATACAGAAATTTTTAAAAGAATGCAAAGATATGATACAGAGTGGAGAGTGGTGTGTATTATTAGTTAAGAGTTTGACAAAGTTAATGCAATTTGGATTTGATATTCTTAATGGAGGATTATTACTTATTTACAATTGTGGAGATAATTGGAAAGAATTTAACGACTTATTACAAAAATTAGAAGAAGAAGAGCCATTACATCCTCTATCTCAACAATACTTTGCTAATTTGTTAAAGCATGGAGGAAATTTGCTTGATTGTTATATAAAGTTAATTAATAAGAATACAGTTAAATTGTATGATAAAATATTGAATTTATATAAGACATTGGAAATACCTTATGACAAAAAGTTAATTGATCTTACTTGTAACACTGATGAGAAATCTTGTTATATTGCATTGAATTGTGAGAAATATTTTATAGACAATATAGAAATGTTAGATGAAGGTAAGATTTGCAAGTTTGTTGCTGATATTATAGATTTTTTGATTATACCTTTATCTTGGTATTTAAATCTACCATTAACTCAAAGAATGAGTATTGGATTCCCTTTATCTAGTATTAATGAATGTTTTTATGCAATAAGGCTCACTGTAGGATTAGAAGAAGATCAATTATTATCTGACTATGCTTTAGTTATGGCGTACACATGTTTTGTGTTGAATAGAGCACATAGCTCAGAAAAGTTGATAGAAGAAAATTATAGAAGAAGCTTCCTAAGGGAGAAAGTGGATATTTTTAAGGCTGCATATCCTATTCCAGGCTGTCAATCTTTACCATCTATTACAATAACCCAAGACAACAGAACTTATCATATACAAAACGGTAAACTGACTATACTATACAAAGCAAATAATATTATAAACCAATGTGAGGAAGATAAAATATCATTTTCAGGTGGAGGAAATTTATGTGGTTTGGATAAAAAGAAAAAGATTTTTATTTATAGTTGTTTATCAAATTTAGATCCAAGTGTAAACGTACAATTAGACTGTTTAGATAATTCGTTTAGTTTTGAAAGTTTTAAGTATATTTATGTTCCTCCTTTTGTTTGTGTTGTTGGAGATATTAAGTTTACAATGACTAAAGAAGGTAAATTTTTTGCAACTGTTAACAACGACGAAAACAAAGTATTAAATGCCGAAAAGATTTTAATTAAAAAAGGATCAAGGAAAACTAAAGCTTCCTTAATGGATGCAAATGAATTGATAAAAGTATTTGATAAATTACCGTATACACTCAACAACCTCGGAGAGAAAATAGTAGACCCAGTTTATATTGGTGCAAGTATTGATAGTGAAAATAAGCTATTAGAATTAGAGTACTGCAAAAGAGTACTTAGTCTCAGTAACTTTTCAATATATGCAAGAAAAACAAAAGATAGAATAGAACTCGAATTAGATTTTTGGGGTATTAAAAACCCTGTAGAAAAACATGTCAAATATGACAAACTGTATAAAGAACTGTCACAAAAATATAATATTGAGAAAGCCAAAGGATACTTCTGTGTTTTGATTACAGAAGAAATGAACATAAACAAAATGAACGAAATATTAGATTTAGTTAAGAATGTTGTAGATGAAACTGAATTTAATAGCGATAGTAATTCACTTGAGTTGACCTTCCAAAATTTTGTTACACAATCTTCTCTCAATCCAATATTAGAAAAGAAAGATACAGCTTCCGAACAGGAAGAAGAAAACTTACAACATTATCTAAAAGGTTCCGGAAACTGTCAAACGAACGAAGATTTTGAACCAACGAGATACGTGGATCAATTTGTAGCCTATGCTTTAGGGGAAAATGCAGAAAATCGAAAAATTGCTGACGCACTTGAAAAGGCTGGGTACGACAGATTGGGTGCCATTCAAAACCTCAACTACGAAGACATACATAATATAGATATAGCTTATGGATCTCGTTTGCCTATACCAATAGTTAAAAAGCTGATGTTTGCCAGTGGTTATATTATAGGAACTTTTAATCAAGCTATAAATTGAAACAAGACTGAATTATGCTTAAATTTACTACTAGTTTCCCTTAATAAAAAAATTTAAAAAACAAAAACCTGTTACACAAAGTGAGATTGAACCTATGAAGCATATATATTAAAATTTGAGTCTAGCCTTTACATTAGTAATGTCTTTTATTTTTACCATAATTGGTATTAAATAATACTTTATTTTTTAAAATTTTGTTTTTTTTATTTTGTTTAAATTTATTTGTTATTTTATTGTTATTATATAATTGATAATAAATATTGATATTTTTTTTATGTTTTTTTTTTTTTTTAAATTCACTAATTTACTAAAAAAAGAAAAATAAAAAAATTAAAAACATAAAAAAAATTTATTCAAAAAATATAAATAATATATTTATTATTTTAATATATTTATATTAATATTCAAAAATATTTTATTATTTTTAGTTTTATTTTTAATAAATTAAATATTTTTAAATTAAAAATTAAAATATAATTTTTTATAAATCTATTAATTTAACTCGTCAAATATAAATCAAATTATATTTTTGGCATTTCACAAGTACTTGTTTGTTGTACATTTAAAAAAAAAGTTAAAATCTATTGCACGAGGTGGGATTTGAACCCACGAAGCTTACGCATTAGAACTTGAGTCTAACCTCTTTGACCACTCGAGAACCCGTGCCTTGAAAATTTGGTTTTTTCCAACAATATAAACCCGAAACTGCAAATTTTCAGAAAAGTTAAATTTCTTTCCTATAACCAAATATAGTACTAACTAAAAAAGGAACTTAATAAAATTAAAAATTTATTCATCTCTTGTTACTTTTGTACTTTCTGGAACTAATTCCTTTTTAATTTTCTTCAAAACATGTTTCATCTTCTTACTCTTAACCAACATACAAACTCCCTTTTGAAAAGTATTTTCATCCGATAAAGTTAAAGAAGAAGAATCCTCAGTATATTCACTCTTTATAGGGAAATCAAATGATAAATGAGCTCTTTCCAAATAGAATTCTTCCTCAGGTTTATAAAAGATAATTTCATCCTTAACTTTTTTAACGACACCTGCTAAATCATTCTTAACATGGTAAACTTTTGTTAGGATAAGGAAATAGTCAAAGGCTGGATGGTTATTTTCATCTTGTTCTCGTTGAATTTCTTCAAATAAGTTAATATGTAACATTCCTCCTACTTCAATTGGTAAATTAATGACTCTTTCATTTACTATTAAACCAACTCTTGAAGAGTCAAAAATTTCATTAATTTGGTTATATTTTTCTTTATCTATACATTTTTGTAAAATATAGGATTTAATTTGTTTTATGGATTGTTTCTTTTTAAATTCTTTCATATCCAATAAAGAAATTACTCCATACATATCTAAAGACCAATTCCATTCTGAAGGGTCCACTTCATCATCATCTTTCATTACTCCAGTTGTATTATTATTACCTTTTTGAACAGATGTAGCAACTAAATTAGGTTTAAGTGAACTTCCATTTTCATCATCCCCCATATCTCCAACATTTTGAGATACAGCTTTAATTACTGAAGTATAAGGATTAACAATCTTAGATTCCGCATCTCCCAAAATTAAATCTGTAAATTCAACATAATTATATTCCGATCCACGTAAATAATTCCTAATATAAGTTTCAACTCCATAATAATCAGTATCAAAATCTGGAACTGTAACGTCAAAATCGATATCTAATTGTTCTGGATTTTCATCAATATCAATATAGTTATTATCGAAAAAGCCTTGTTGTTGTTGTTCATCTTCTTCTTCTTGAGTTATCATTTCAGTATTTTCTTCTTCTTCTTCTTCATTCTTCTTTCTTTTCATTCCCTTTTCTTTTAACTTTCTTTTATTATTGTTGTTGTTACTGTCATTTTCAGAGTTGTTGTTGTTGTTTAACATTTTTTTTTTTTTTCAAAATTTTTTTTTATTTTGAAATTTTTTTTTGAAATTGCTGACAAAAGTGTTGTTCGATAAATTTTTTGAAATTATTTTTTTAAAATTATTTTTTACAGAAAAATACATTTTTATTTATTTACAAAATAGGTTTGATAAAGATAGCTTAAAAGTAAAGCTAAGAGAGCGAAACCAATACTTGAAACGATATACCATAAAATTACAATCCACCATCTATAGAGTTTAGAGGAAGGAGCCTTTTCTTCTTCTTTATTTTTTTGATTATTATTATTAAGTTCGGAATTGTGGTTAGTGGTTGTGTTGGAAAGTTGTTGTTGTTGCGTTGTGGAGGATGACATTTTTTTTTTGTTTGTTTGATTAAAAAGGTTAAGTGGTTTTTCAAAATTACTATATTTAGAGCGAAAGAAGGAAAATTTTTTTATAAAAGGTAGTAAAATGTGTAATGAGTTTTGATTGTAAAGAATTGAATGTTAATGGTTAGTCAAGAAATTTAAAAAAAAATTTTAATTAATTGCTGAAATATACAGCACGCCCCACGTGGGGCTCGAACCCACGACCACCAGGTTAAGAGCCTGGCGCTCTACCGACTGAGCTAGCAAGGCGTTGAACTATCTTTTTTCCTAATTGATTAATACCACACAACACTCGATAGCCCCAAAAAACGAACAGCACAACCAACACTACCTTATCCGAAGAAGGGGTTATAGCTCAGTTGGTAGAGCGTGTGCTTTGCATGCACAAGGTCCAGGGTTCGATTCCCTGTGGCTCCACTTCAATTTTATATTATTTTTGTTTTTTTAAAACTATTTGGCGAAATGGTTTTAATTTTTTTTTTAAAAAAAAATGTCTCTATCATCCTATCCCCTTCGTCTCTGCTATTTCGCAATGAGAATTCCCGAAATTAAAGCAACAGCTTCAGCTACACGTATTTATCATTTATTAAATATTTTAAATTTAAAAAATATTTCATTTATTACTCCACAATCCTTTACAAATAATAATTTAAATAATAATTTAAATACAAATTTAAATACAAATTTAAATAATAATTTAAATAATTTACAAAAAGGAGAAGAAATTAAAAATGAATATGCATTAGAATTTTTAAAAGATTTTCCAAATTTAAATTTATTTACTATAAATAGTAATGATATTTCTGAATTGTATTCTTTTTTAAAAAATTATTATCAAATTAATGATTACAATAATGATTACAAAAATTGTAATGAAAATAATGATTACAATTATTGTAATGAAAAAAATAAAGAAATTACCATTTATATTTTTGATAGTATGATTACAGAAGAAATTTATAGTTCAATAATTAAAAATTTTTTAGAAGAATTTAAAATTTCTAAAAATAGAAATATTTTTATTTTAGATACTCAAGATTTACGTTCTATTAGAAATTTTAGAAAAAATATTTTACAAAAAATTACATTAAAAAGTTTACAAAATACTTTACAAAATACAATTATTTTTATTTAATTAAAGAGATTACAACAATTACAAGCTATTTCTAAAGTTGAATTGCTATTGAAGAAAAAAATAAACAAGAATGCCACTTTATAAATTATCTTTTGATAAGGATCTATCAATCAAAACTGCTAACAATCTTATTCAATCAATAGAAGATAAATATATTATTAAATTTATTAAAACAAGTGGGTTAACGGACATGGTAGTTACAGAAGAATGTAACGTTTTTGTAAAAGGTTTTAATGTAAATGGACAATTAGGTACTGGCGATTTTAATGATAAAAAAGAATTTACAATAATTGATTTTAATGAGCCAATTAAAATTTTGGAATTACAAAATTATTATTCGTTAATGGTAACGAAAAGTAATGAAATTTATTTTAATGGAAAATTAATGATAAAAAAATTAATAACTTTACAAAAATAAAAAATAACATTAATGAAAATATAAAATTTATTAAATGCTTTCATGATAATTTATTTATTGTAACAGAAAATAATGTGATTGGTAATAATAAATATAATAAATTAGGATTAGAAGAGAATAAAGAATATTTTGAATTTACAAAAATAAATAAATTTATTAATAACGAAAATGACATTACGACAAGTTTATTAATTAAAACTTTAATGTTGAGACTGTAACTTTTTAGAATTAAATGTTTATAAATAAGATGATAAATTAAAATATTTTACTAAAATAACTTTACCATTTAAAGTTAAAAAAATATTTGACAATATTTAACGTTTTTAACAGATTTTAATGAATTATATTTATATTATTATAATAAAAACAGTTATCAACAATTAAATATAATGAAAAAAAGAAAATTAATATATTGAAAATATAAAAACAACAATTTTAAAAATTATTAAAAACGACAAGTTTATTAATTTATTAAATTATTTAAATATTTAGTAATGAAACTATGTGACTACTCTTTACAATATAAATTATTTAATAATAATGAAGAATTTCCATTAATAATTAAATTAAAATTATTTAAACAAATATTAAATGGAATTGAATATTTACATTTAAATAATATAATTCATAGAGATTTAAAATTAGATAATATTTTAATTGAAATTACTAAAGAAGGAAATGAAATTATTAAAATTGTTGACTTTGGAACTACTAAACAAGTTGATATTTCTAAAACAAGAACTATAAATATTGGAACAGAGCCATATATGGCACCTGAAATGAGATATTCAAATAAGGATGTTGAGGAAAAGATTAAAAAAGAAAATCAAGACTTTACAATTAATAAACCATTAGATATTTATTCATTAGGTTGTATTTTATTTAAATTAATTACAAAATCAAATTTACAATATAATAATTGTAATTATTTTTACGAATTATTAAAGACTAACAAGTCAGAAATCAAATTACATAATTATTTATGTAATTATCTTTCTTTTAAGTTAAAAGAAGAAATTACAGATTTAAATGATGAAAATTTAAAACAATAATTAATTGAAGTATTACAAAGATTAATTATATCAATTATTCCAAAGAATCCAAATAAAAGACCAACAACCACAATAATTATAGATGTTATAAATATGTTAATTAATAATATTGACAATAATAAGGAATTTAAATTAACAGAAGAACAAAATGAATTATTATTACCATTATTGGATTTTCAAAATGAATTAAATGAAAAGAATGAAATTATTAAAGAATTACAAATTCAAATAAAAGAAAAAGATGAGAAAATAAAAATAAACAATCCTAGTTTAAATTTCCGAGTTTACATGTAAACCTATAAATACTCGCTAAATTTTGTAAAATTTTCGATTTGTAACAGTAGCGTAACAGTTTTCAAATGTACTTTAAAACATAACAATCTTATATTTGAATCTTGTAATCAAAATAAAATGATTGCATCAACCAAATCTAAACTAAAGTACAACACTTTTGTTTGTTGTTGTGGAAATAAATGTAATTCTAGACAAGTAAAGTGTAGACATTTGAAAAAGTGTATACATTTTACAAAACTAAGACAATTTATTGAATCAACTTATCTACAAATTTCATTAACCAAACTAATAGAAACACTTGTAACAAAGAAAGACTCTATTGAACGTACTTGTGATCTATTAGAGGTTGTATATTTGAAGATGAGTTGATCAATTACAAAATTAATCCAAAAACTTCCAATCACCTCTCCAATTAGAAGACCAATTATTGTCAGAATTTATAAAACTGTAAGACTAAAAGATGCTGTAGCCACATTAAACTTAGATGAATCTACTATTAGAAAGGTAAAGAAGGAAAGTGATGATAGTGTATTAATGATGAAGTTTAAACTTAATACTACCAAAAAAAAATAAATTCAACTAATATTGACAAAATTCAAAAATTTTAGTATAATGCTTATAGAGTATCATTTATTAATGTTTTACAAGTAAAGTATAAAAGTGTTACTTTTAATACTGTTATTATGCCAAAATATTAGCAAAATTTACCAACAAGTTAGATATATCAACAATATATTGATTTCTATGTAAAAAATCAATATACTTGTTACTTTATTGCAATATTTGTCAAATATTAACCAATAAATATAAGACCTTCAAAGAAGTTAGAAAGAATGTGTTTAATTTGTAAAGGTTTTTAACTCAACAAAACTAAATATCAACAAGCTAACCAATTATTGAAGTACTTTGAACAGAATTATGATTGTGATTATAAGAGTTATCAATATTACGCTATAAATTTTAAAGCGAAATTGCTTATACTACAAAAAAATATATAAAACATATTCATCACACCAAATTAGTTGAAGACAAGACGAAATATTGGAGGAAAGTGAAAGAAAATTTGCAATTTAATAAATTAATACTTGTAATGGACTTTGTAAGTGAATGGAAAGTGATTAATAAGGTTATAGAGACTTCTAATGAATTTTTTGAAAAATATTATATTAAAGATATAATTATCAAATCTAGTGATAAGTTTTATATTTATATTGATTTAATTAATAATAATCACATATTAAATTATCACTATATCGAAAAAACCTTTAATACTATTTTAACAACAAATCCAATATTTAAGAAAATTAGAAAAATTTTTTTTTTCTTAAATAGTAACCCTATTTATTATAAAATAGCAAAAATTGTTGTTATGGTTAGTGAAATGTTTAGAAAGTTTAATATTAATATTGAATATAATTTTTATTCCTTTTATTATAATAAAAATCTTTATGATGCTTATACTAGTGTTAGTAAAAAATACATTAAGAACAAAGTTAAAAGCAGAGAAGTGGGAGTGCAATTAATTAATAATATTGAATTACTATTAAAAAAATTGAAGAATATTTAAGTAATACAGCTAAATAATATTTAAATTTGTGAAGATTATAATGTTGGTAAAATTGATAGTGTTAAATTATATTATCAATATATTTACGAATTTAATTCGGAAAGAAATATATTAATGTTATGCAAAATTTTTTATAAAGATGAAGAAATAATTATTTAAGATATTGACTTATTAATAAATTTAAGAAAAAAATTAAATTTTAATCACTGTTTATTCTGTAAAAAAAAAGATATAATCATAGAGTTTGTAAATTATTGAAAGAAAAATACATTAAAAAAAATTTCGATTTATTAAAATATAACTTTTTATTTTATAAAAATAACTACCTTTTAGATGGTGAAAGTGAAAATAAGTCAAAAATTTATTCAAAGAATGAACAAGAGAGTAAAAATGAGTTAAAAAGTGAGTCAAAAAATGATTTAAATAATTAATAACTTACCGTTAAAAAAAGAATTAGTTGTAACAATAAATTGTATAGTATTATCAATAGTTTGAAGTGAATGTATTATTTTTAATTATTTTATTATTTACAAAAACTTTAGAAAATTTCTGTTCTTTTTTTGGTAATAATATAAAAAATTTTATATATGATTTGGTAAAACTTTAGAAAATTTCTGTTCTTTTTTTATTTTATATAAAAAATTTTATATATGAAAAGATATTTTCAATAGAAAATGAAGTTATGCTTGTTTTTTAGTTTAATAATAATAATAATATAACTTAACTTACTTAACTTGTTTTTATTTTTGTTTTTTCGATATTAAATTGTATGAAAAGGAGTAGTAATTATTTGAAAAAAATGAAAATATTAAAAAATTAATTTTACTATCGATTATTTTAGGAATTTTGTTTTTCTTTGAATGTTTAATTTAAAAGTTTTGAGTTAACAATATAAATTTCAAAATTAGTATCGCAATTTGTCGAATTGATAATAATTATAATTAGATTTTTAATATTACACAAAATTATTTATATACTCTTTCAATTATTTTAACTAAGCTATAATTACAAAATAAATCTAAAATTATTATAATAATATTATTTAAATTACTTTTAATACAGGGCAATAAAATAAATTTATAATTTAAAAATAACACTCTCTAATCAGCAAAACTTGTTAAATTTTTTTTAATTTTTATCACGATGTAAATATTTATAAATTAATGAGTTACATGAATTTAAATTAAAATATGTTTATATAATTTTTATAAAATAAATATATTTTTTTTAATAAATAATCTACCATTTATTTTAAATATTTCTTTCTAATATTCATTAGTTTTTTATTTAAATTAGTTTTATTAATTTTGATATATTTTTTAAAATTATAAAACTATTATATTTTTATTTGTTTTATGTATTATTATTTTATATTTTTTATTATTTTTAAATAAATTTTACTATTTAATATATAAAATAATTTATATAATATAATTTTACTATGTGATTCATTAATTAATATTTAATTTTTTACTAATTTAATATATTTTTTTTAAAAATAATTTTATATTATTTATTTTTTTATTATTATTAAATATTTATTAATATATTTTGATAAATTATAATTTATTAATGATATTGAAAATTTATAATTTAAAAATATTCATTGTATTTTAAATTGGTTTAAATTTTTGTTTTAGAAATGCTTTTTTTTTAAAATTGTAATAATGTTTTTAAAAAAATAGTCATTATAAAATAATAAATCATATTGATAAATAATTTATTTAAAATTTAAAATTTATTTATATTTTTATATTTTTATTCAACTAAAAAATTTTTGTTTTAAAAAAATAATTAATTTTATTAAATTTGATATTTTTATTTACTTTTTTATTAATATATTCTTATATTTAAATAATTTAAACTTTAACATTAATAAAATCTAATTATTATAAATATTTTCTATTTTTTTTTATAATTTTTTGATTAAAATAAATAATAAAATGATCTTTAGTTATTATTTAAATAATTAATATAAAGTTTTTCTTTAAAAATAAAAGTAAAATATGTTAATAAGTAATATTTAATAAAAAAAATAATTAATGTTAAATTTAATATTAATAACATTAAAAATCAATATGTTATTTAAATTGTTAATAGTGATGAAATTTAGAAAAAAACCGAGGGATGTCGATTAAAAACGAAGTGAAGCAACAGAGAATCGAATATTTTATTAGCTTATCGTCTGGACCATCTGTAACGAGAATTTCCTTATTTAGTCTTTCTGTATTTCATTGAAACAATATAAATTACGAGTTCACTGAACCATCTGTAACAGAAATTACTAAATATAGTCTTTTAAAGGGCTTAGTAGTAAATTAATGACTTTGTAATTTTTTGACATTAAAAATTTGATCAATAATTCAAAACAATAAAAGTTGAA
>CADWAF010004022.1:0-14643 GCA_902984215.1 Willaertia magna | reverse complement strand
TTTAGAATTGTAACATTTTGATTTTTATTATTTAAAAATAAAAAATAATTTTCATTTAAAAAATAAAAATTTTCAAAATTAAATTTTAATTTTAAAATTAAATTAATTTTTAATTCATTTTGTAAATCTAATAAATAAAAATTATTTAATTCATCTAATAAATAAACATTTCCATTTAAGGAATTTATTTGAATATCTAAAATTAAATTATTTAATTTAATTTCTTTAATTTTTTTATTTTCATTAAAAATAAATAATTCATTATTTTCATTTATTGTAAAAATATAATGATCTAAATAATTAAATAAAAAATAAATATTTTCTAAATTTGTTAATTTATTTAATTTAAATAAATTATTTTGTAATAAATTATTTAAATTTAAATAATATATTTGTTGATTAATATTTAAATATAAATAATTATTATTAAATAAAATTGATTGAAAATAAACTCCTTTATATAAATAAATAATATAATCTTTATTTTGTAAAGTATTTTCATCATTGTAATCTTTTGAAATTTTATGAATTTCATTTTCCAAATAAAAAATAAAAAAATAATTATTAAAAAATTTAATATTTATAGGTAAATTATTTTTTTTAACATTTAATTTAATTATTTTAAATAAATTAAATTGTAAATCATAACATAAAATTTCTTTATTAGTTAAAATAAATAATTCATTATTAAATAATAAACCATCCTTTACAATATTATCTATTTTTAAATTATTTATTTTTGTTAAATTTAAAGTAAATAAATCAAATAAATAAAATTCAATCATTTGTTCTTTTAAAATAATTATTGTTGTATTTTCATTTTCTTCAATTTTTAAAAGTTTTAAAATATTATTATTTTCTAAATAGGAAGAAATTTTTAATTTTTTATTTTCATCCATTATTTTTTTATTTTCTAATGATTCTTCAAAAGTTGTTGTATTATTGCTGTTGTTATCTTTAATATTATTAATAGTGGATGATGGCAATAAGTTTGTTGTTGTTGTTGCGGAAGAAGAAGATGTTAACATGTTGGCGCAAAAAGACAAATGGTTGGAAAGAATGAAAGGCTTAACAAATTTTTTTAATTTTTTTTTTAAAAAAAAAAGTGTCGCGCCTTTTTTTGGAGGAAATAGAGTAATTTACTTGACTAACATAAATTAAATAGAAGACAGAATACAAATAATAAATAAATGATTAAATAAAACAACTGATTTTATAAAATTATTATTAATTATTTGTAAGTCACTACTATTGTAGTTAACTATCCAGTTCTATTGAATGCCAACCATACTCATCGGAAATTCATCTAAATTAGTCACGCTGAACCAAAAGTAGAATTTCTATACCCAAAAAATTATTCTATTAACCAAGCTTGGTTATAGCAAAAATAATTTCTGCATAATAACGACAAATAACTAGGAGGACTGACCATATTTAAATGCACGAGACAAAACTTAAGGGTGTATGTAGCTACTAAATAATAATTTATTATAAAAACCAAAAAAAAAAAAAGTAAGTGTGTTTTTTTCAGTATTTGTTTTTAATTGTTGATTGAGTGTCAGCTAGTTGACAAGATATAACAGAGTGTTAGTTGGTTGGTTGGTTGATTGGTAGGTAGTAGGTAGGTAAGCATGCACATGTTGTTAATGTTGGTTAATGATAGTAGTTAGTAGTAGTAGTATGAGCAGAAAGGAAAGAGAAAGATGAGATAAGAAGTACAGAATGTAATGAGCTGTATTAATATATTTCAGTATTTCTTTTCTCGTCTTCCTCTTTTCTTTCTGCTCAATGTATTGAATAAAATTTAATATATGTAAATTCAACTTCATTGGTTGATGTGCATGCATGCATCAGGCCTGTTAATGAAATATTTGTGTAAAAAGAACAAAGTAATAAATTTATACAAGATATAGATTAAACCAATACATTGTTTGTTGTTTCTTGATTCTTGTGATGATAGATTGCTTTGGTTGGTTTGTTGGTTACATAAAGTAATAGTTGTAGGCCTACATACAGGCTTACCATAACAATGGCTGCAATAAATCTTCTTTTTGCCATTCCACTCTCTCAATTAATTAATTGTAACTTCTCAAGTAACATGCCATTCTCTTTAAAAAAAGAATTGATTTATTATAATATTATACCATTGTATTTTATTATAATATAATAGTTTGGTTATTTTACAAAAAGCTAATTTTCAAAAAAAAAAAATGGAAAATAACAATTTGTTATCTTCACTCACTTCCTTTGTAAGTAATTATTATTGTTATTGTGGGTTTAATAAAATTTATTAACTTCAATCATCATAATAATAATATTCATTCTATAATTGGAGAGAGAGATTTATTTGATGAAATTGATCCAAATACTTTACAAATTAAAAAATTTAATCCTATTCAAGAAAATTTAATTTATTCAAAATTTAATAATAATTTACAACAAGATCATTCAATAAATAATACTTTACAAAATATTAATGTAAGAAAAGATAATTTACAAAAGAAACTATCATTTTCTAACAAAAATGTCACAAATAATTTATTAAATAAGGAAAATAATGAAATTATTGACAAGTTTTTACAACAAAATAATTTAATTGACAACATGACAATAATACAAGAACTTCCACTTTTAGAACCATTTAATTTAACTAAAAATAGTAATAATTATACAAGACGTGTGACAAGAACTACTTTTAAAGAATTATTAAAAGAACCAAATACAATAGATGAACTATATTTAGAAACATTACCTAATTTAAGAAATTCTTTACAAAAATTAAAACAAATTGGAAATTTAAAATTTACTAAAAATGTAAATTCTAATGAATCATTAATTAAATTTACAAAATCACAAAAAAATACTTTACAAAAAAATACTAAAAAAGATACAAGTTTACAATTTTTACAACCAAAACAATGGAAAGGCACATTACCAAATACAGCAATTGATGATATTCAACAAAATTGTCAAATAAATTCTAATTTTGGAATATTTAAAAATAAAATAAATAAAAATGAAAAGATTAAATATTTTATACATTTACAACAATCCTATTTTTATCCATTTAAAATTTTATGTAAAATTACAATGAGTCAATTTGGTAAATTTATTTTACAAAATGAAGTCATTTTAGAATTTAATGAAAATAATAAATTAAATATTTATAAAGAAAATGAAATTAATTTTAATTGTAATGAAGGTGGAACAATTTCTTTATTTGTTGAATTTTATATTTTATTGGAAAGTAAAAAATTAATTAATACTTTTGGACCTTTAGATATTCATGTGTTACAATAAAAATGTTCTATTCAAGTGTATTTCTTACTAAAGATGGAGAGTATATATATATTGAGGAAAAATTAGGTTCCACAAACAAGATTGATGTTAATAGTATTATAGCAACTGAAAGGCAAGCTTCATCCATACCTTTTTGATTAATTGGCAATTAATGGGGTAAAAGCCCTATATGCAAGTTCCAACTAACTTTATTAATAAAAAGTCTTAATCAATTATTATTAAAATTTATTTTTGTTTGTTATTTTAATGAGTAAATACTAATTATAAAAGAGTATAAAGCACTAAAAACAGGTAAACATGTGCATTCATCGATTCTAAGAAAAAACAAGAATTATGCCAAAGGTAACGGATAAACTTAGATTATCGGACGAAAAACTAAGAGAATTATTTAACAGAACTGTATTTGAAGGAAAATCATTCGAATCATGTAAAAAACTAATAACAGAAGGTATTGTATTCTTTTTTTTAAATAAACTTTCTAACAACAAGGCTCTTTTTTCTAAATCAATTTTTATTACTAATAAACTTTTTAACAAAAAACTATGAAACTTTCTTATTAAACTTTATTATAAAACAATTTAAATTAAACTTAATTATTAAACAAATTAAACTTAATTAAACTAAATAATTAAATAAAAAATAGATAATCTAGGAAAGTTTAAAGTAAATCAATTAAAAGAAATTCTAAGAGTTTTAAAATCAGAAATAAATGCAAGTATTTCTCTTTCCGGTAATAAAGATAATTTAATAGATAGAATTAAATCTTATATCTTTCAACATTCATCCGAACAAGAACCTTCCACTCCAACAAGTAATAATAATAATAATAATAATAATACAGGTATAACTCCAAGTATGAGTCAAATGATGATAACCTTACCTAACTTGGCCAATAATACAACCAATAAGATATCGGCTAGTTCTTCTTCTTCTTCTAATGGTATGATAATGAATGGTTTACAATTAAAAAGACAACGTAGTTTTGAAGAAGAAGAATTATTAACAAGATTTAGAAAAGATTTAACAATTGAAGGAAAAATAGATCCTTATCAAAAAATTGAAAATTTATTAGATATTAAATGTTTACATAATCAATCCGCAAATTTCTCTTTTGATTTCTATTTAGATCAAGATCTTTACAATAAGGCCCAACAAGCCTTACAGAATACAAACAATACAATTAATAATAATACAACAAACAATACAACAACAAATAATAATAATGCGGAGTATGAAGTACATATACATTACTTTACGCATGATCCTATAAAGCCTAAAAATTGGCAAAATGAATATCATTTACTTGTTAATGGTCAAAGGATTGATGCTCCAATACCTAATAGAAAATTAATGAAAAGATTACAGAAAGAGATTTTAATAACATCTACTCCTTTTCAAGTAAAACCTTCTTTATTAAAACCTGGAAATAATACAATTGAAGTTAGAGCTTCATATAGTATTTTAGATGGTAGATTATTTGTTGGATTTGTAAGATTAATGAAAACTGAAGAGTTGGTGGCTGAAATTACAAGTAAATTAGAATTGAAACATCATTTAGATATTGATGATGAAATGATGAATGATGTGAATGGAGAAAATAAAAAGTTAAATAATGGAGATAGTTTTCTTTTAAATTTAAATGGTAAATATAAACGAAATACAATAACTAATTCTTTTCTTTTACCTACTTTCAATAATAATGTCACAAATGATGCTACGAATGGAAATAATATGGATTTATCAACAATAACACCACCAACGTTAGATGTGTCAAAATTACAACCACAAGATTTGGAGATTTTAAAAACGACAAGTGTTTTATTAAATAGAGATTTTACAAAAGAAATAAATAATAATTCTGGAAATAATAAAGAAGAAGAAATTATAGAAAGTGATGAAGTTGTACCATTAAGAGATCCATTAGAATTAACTAGAATAACAGTACCAGCAAAAGGAAAACATTGTGTTCATCGATCTTGTTTTGAATTACAAACATTTTTAGTTTTTGGTCACAACTCAAAAGGTTGGAATTGTCCTAGATGTGATAAACCAATTTACTTTAAAGATTTAGTTGTTGATCCATTAATGACAAGAGTTTTAAAAGAAGTACCTGAAGAAGTTGAAAAGATTTTATTAAAAGGAGATGGTACTTATACAATAATAAATGATGAACAATCTAATAGTGGTGGTGGTGGAAGTGCAAGAAAGAAAAAGTCTTTGGGGCAAAGTGGTAGTGGTGGTATACCTAGTTCACCATTTTCAAGTAATACAAGTGCTACTAGTTCATCATTTCATAATGAAGAAGAATCTACTGGATCGAGATCTCCACCATTTATTTCACCTGTAAATTATTTGAATGCAATTGGTGGTGGTAGAAGTTCTTTGAGTAATAATTCGAATCATTTGATGTCAACGATAAGTAATAATGGTGGTAGTGGTGGTTCAGTAGATGAAGCAATAGAGATTGATTAAACAAATGAAATTTTTATGACTATTTGTGTGTATCATTTCTGTCAGTTTATTTATTTATTTATTATTATGGTTTATAATAATTATTTCAGTTCAGACTTTTGTAAGTGGTAATTATTATTTCATTGTAAATTTAAATTGAATCAAAAAAAAAAAACTAAAAAAAAATGCAATTTCATGATTTTATCCTTTTGCTATAGTAGGGAAGGTTACTTGTTTTAATCATTTTGGACTTAACAACTTTTAAAAAGTCAGATAGTTGACAAGTAATAACATGATTATAAAATCATTTTATACATTATATACCTGAAATTACATTGATAGAAATATGCTACTTTGAATATCAACAATTAAAGTTAAAATATTAAAAAAGTACAATTTACTTTATTTCTATTTTAAACAAATTGATTAAAATAAGTAAATGAGTTTTAAAATCAATTATACAATTTATTTAATACCTATCAATTAAAAAAACTAGTTTTTTATTTCAAATCTTTTATAACGATCCTCAACAAGAATATCTATTTACCACTATTTACAAAATAGAGTAAAATTATTACTTTTTTGACATTTTACCAATTAAAGCAAGTCATCTCGATTCAATTATTTTATTGCTGCAGTCTTGCTTACAATTTTTAATCAAACCATTAAAAAAGAAGTAAAAAAGAATACTTCAAACAACAGACGCGGACAAAGAAAATTTATTAACGCGATTCTTAAGAATTTTTCATCAAGCCTTCCATTCATTCATTTGATTCATTATTAAAAACATTTCTTTTTATTCTCTTCTTCTTGTTACAATATATAAATATTTATATAGCATAAGGTTTTTTAGCCTTTACAAATATTTAAAACATATATCCAAACAAACAAACTATATCAAATATATATTTAATACATCATTTATTTAATAATACCCATCCCGGTTGACCAGTAGTTTACAAAAAAAAATGAATCCTACTACAGATAATAATAATAATAGTAATACTTCTTTATTAACAACAGCAATATATGAGAATTTAAAAAGATCTCCAACAAATTCTCCAAATGCAATAACTTCATCATTACCTACACTTTCAAATAAAAGTACTTTAAGTATTAATATGAATGCAAATAACTTTAATTCCTTATTAGCAGCTAATACCAATAATAATACTAGTAATACTAGTATTCAACAACAACAACAACAAGTAAATACAACAACGATAACAACACCAACAACAAGTATTATTACTACAAATAATAATACATTAGGTCATAACAATAATAATAATAATAGTGGTGTTGTTGTTGTTAGTAGTGATGTTAGTAGCCTTAATGGTAGTGGTAATAATAGTAATAATACAAATAATATTCAACCCATAACAACGACAACAACTACAACAACGACGGCAGCAACAGGGATAATACATAAATCAGCAAGTACTTTACAACAAATAATTCAAGAACAAGAACAAATTAAAAGAAAATTAAATCAATCTTTACTTGAAAATGAATTAATGAGTCAACAATTACAACAACAATTATCTTTATTAAATAATACTTCAACAAATAATAATAACACAATAAATAATATTCAACAACCCATAACAACAAATACCAATAATAATAATTCAACAAATAACACGATTGAATCACCACTCATTGAAGAGTTAGATAATGATAGCTACAACAATACAGAAGATTCATTAACAATAGATACTTTTACTGGAAAGAACAATAACAAACAATTAAATGGTGTAATTATTCCCAATAGCGCTCCAAATATTAGTAATAATAACCACAATATGAATAGTAGTAATAATACAAGCAGTAATAATATATGTTATAGCGTACCATCTTCACTAGCCTTAGAAAATACAAGTTCATTCAATAATAATCTGATCTTTCCATCTTCAACTACAAGTAATGTTGGAAGTGGTGGTGATATTGATCCTTCTGTTTCTGCAATGTTATCTGCCTCACTTGGCCAAGGTCTTGTTGGCACTCCAACAAATTATACCAACAATAATAATAGTGCTAATAGTACAACAAGTACTTCTTCTATAACACCTTCCATACAACAATCCAATAATAGTAATACAATTAGTAATAATAATAACAATAGTAATAATACATCTATTGGAATGATATCTTTAGATCCAAATAGTGGTAGTTCATTTTCTACTTTAGATAATAATGATGATGCTAATAATAATAATAATGGAAATAATTTATTAATTCAACAAGTATTATCTCAACAACAAAAACAAGAATATGCAAATTTTAGTCAATCGCAACAATTACAACAACAACAATCCTATCTTTGCTTTCCACAAAAATCATCATCTAACTCTCCACAACAACAACAATCAGCCATTTGCTTTCCAATACAACAACAACAACAATCTCAACAACAAGCAACAATACCAATTATATCCATTACAGCATTACATTTTCAAAATATTACGACAGCGCCAGCCTTAAGAGATGCTTTAGAGAAGGCTGCTTTAACCTTTTTAGATTCTGCTATTAGAAATGTTTTATGGAAAGAATGGATTACTTTAATTAGAGAATCTGATAATATTGATGTATCAGCTCCTGCACCAATAAGTTATACTGCAAATACAAACAGCCTTTTTGATGCCTCAACACAATCTTCAACACAATCCCCACCACACGTAATGATTGGCGGGAATAACGTTAGTGGTGTTGGCGGGAATAATAACGTAATCTTACCAAATACTGGTCTATCTCCATTACAAACCTACGTTGATGAAAATTATAAATTATTAACCTTTAAAGAAGTTTTTTTAAAAAGTCAAACTTTAGAAAATATAGCTAAAAGTATTATTTTAAATCCTCTTCTATTAGAAGATACAACTATTTTAGAACTTTTTAATATTTGCCTAATTGGTGAAGAATCTGATCATTATCAATTATTAACGACAATTAAAAGAATTGGTGAATTACTTTTAAAATATAATTCAACTAATGTTACTTCTTCTTCTAATATAAACATTGGTTATCATGGCGATTCAATAGAGAATATGAGTCCAGAAGAAGAAACGTTGAATGAAGAAATAATAATGACTGGTTGTAGTACTTCTGGGAATATTGATGTTGTTGATGGTGGTTTTGAATTGTTACGTTTAATATGTGAATTAGTGGGAACTACAATTTCACAATTTAAAACGAAACCAGATCAACAAAAATTATTAATGTCAACATTGACAACAATTGACAAACAAATTGTTGATAAACAAAAAGAAATTGTAAATTATACTTATTTTATGAAAAATCAACCATTGCATTTATCACAATCACAATCAATTTTACAATCATCAACATTACAAAAAGGATTACAAGCATCACAACAACAAGGAAAATCATTTTTATTAAAACAAAAAGAAATAATGTTAAATTCCGAATTAGTTAAATTATATGAACAAAAAAGGGAATTATTAATTTCTCTTTCACATAAATGGAATTCCATAAATGAAATTCATTTCCTTTTTAATCAAACCATTGAACAATTAGAAACAACATTAATCCATAATCAAACACAATTACCAAATGAAGAAAGATTATTATTAAAAGAAAAGATTGAAAAATTTGAGGACGATAAAAAATCCGTTAACGAAAAAATGCGGGAAGAACTCACTACAGTTGACCGCCAAATGGACCTTTTAAAGGAGCGGGAAAATTTACTGTTAAAAAAAAAGGAAGAATTAGAAAAGGAATTATTATTAATTAATAAACAATTAAAACAAGTACAATTAGATAAAATTGAATATGAAAATCAAAAGAATTTAAAAAGAAATTTATTTTTAGAAGAATTAAATAAATTAGAAAAAAAAGAAAATGAATTAAGAGAAATTATAAGTGATATTCAGATTACTGACAATAACATGTTTCAATCCATTACAAACTATTTAATAGACACAAAAAATGTATTGGTTAATGCTTTACAAAAAAGAAGAAATGGAATTGATCAATTAGTTCATCAATCAACTATTGTTTATATTCAACATGTTGTTTTATTTTTAGAAAAAGAAAATCAATCAATGATTGAATTATTAAAAACAAAATTATTTTTATTAAGTGAAAAATTAAATAATTTAAAAAAAACTTATTTAATTTATAAACAATCAAATAATTTAGATAAAACTTTAGAAAAGATTAAAAAAATTAAATTATATTATCAACGTTATATTAAATATGAACAATTAGCAAAATCTATTTTATTAGATGTTGAAAATATAAATCAAACTGTACATAATTTACAAGGAATTGATAATTATTTTAAATTACAATTACAACAAATTGATACACAATTAAATATTTTATCAGAAAGTGAAAATATGTTATTACAATGTAATAGTTCATTATTATGGGTTGCTGATGAAATTACAAATTATCAATTATCACAAGATTCAAGTCAATTATCTGGAAGTGATGATATTTCAATTTCTTCTTCTTCTAATGAAAATGATGAAGATAATGAAGAAATTTCTTCAAATTCATCTAGTTTTCAATCAATTAGTGATACTTCTTCTAATTTAGAGTCATTGTAATGTATTTATTGTAAATGAATTTAACTGTAATAGTAGCTATAAAGTTTTTAAATTTTTTAAAAAATGCAAACCATAATTTTCAACTCTTTTTTCTTGTGTTTGAAAAGGGAATTCCAAGATTTTTTAATTCTTTATTTTAGTAATTATTTTGTAAACAATGGATTGTTCCTTAAAAACAATAAAAAAATGTCTTTAAATGTTCCTCCCCCAACTCTAAAGGTTCCTTCAACTTCAGGAAGATCTAAACAACAAATATCTCCTCAACAAGGCTCAAGTTTTAGAGGTTTATCAAGAATTAGACAGTCCGATTTTATTTTACATCCAGCCTTAGCCTTAAGAGCTAGTGCAGTAATAGAAGATACCATTAAAAAATTAGAATTATTAGATATTTTGTCTGGAGATATTAAGGAACTAATCGGGAATGAAGAAGAGAATGAAAAGGATCAAGAAAATGAAGATACTACTAATGATCAAGAAAGAAATGCAGTAGCGAACATTTTAGAAGAGCAAAGAGTGTTAGGCAATAGATATGAGTCACTTTCTTACATTTTAAGGTCGCAAAAAGATCAAAACAGTATGAAACAGTCATTAGAAGAAATTAATAAGATAAAACAAGAACAAGAAACAATTCAAAAGAAGTTGAAAGATAATACTAAGAAGCTTTGTAGAAATCTTAAGGAAACTCCAAATGAATTAGAGAATTGGAAGAAAATTCAGACCGAAAGAGACGAAATTAAAACGATCTTTAAACGATGCCTAGAAGATATACAGACAGGTTTAAAACCTCAAATTCAAAAAACAAACACTCCAAAGTTTAAGAACTTGAATTCTTCTAATTTCCTTAGTGGAATGTTTGATGTTAGCCTTTCAGGTAATTCCTTTGACACTAATAACCTTAACGTAGGAGGAGGCGGTGATTTGTTTTTATCTTCGGAAAGTGCAAGTGTTTCTTCTGTAGCTGCTATAAGGCTAGACGTGCCTTACGATAACTTTATGAAGATTGTAAAGGAAGAAAAGGAGAGGAAAGAGTATTTACAATATATTACTGAACAAGAAGGGAAGACTTTGGAGCAGGTAATTAAGCTTAGAAATGAAGTGATAAGGGAAAAGGAATCTAAAAAGAAAGATGTAGAGGATAAAAGTACTAAGATTAATAATTTGCTGAATAAATTGAGAAAATTAAAAAAGATGACAGAGGAAGAGGATGCCAAACATCATGCTACAGAAGAGGCCTCATTCCAATCAAGAAGAAGAAGAGAAAATAGTGTTCTTTTGAGACTGGAAGAAGAATCCATTAAAAAGACAATAGAAGTGGACGTGGAGAAGAATGTTTTCTCAGAAGTTGACGTCTTTCTTGAAAAGAAAACTAAGGAACTAAAGGAAAAGGGTGATTTCTGGAAAGATAAGTTAGAAAAGGAATCCGAAGAGCTTCGTTCAAAGATTAGCCACTGGGAAAGTATGAGAGAAGATCAAATTGAAAAATTAAAACAATTAGAGGAAAGATATGAAAAGGAGAAGGATTTCAAAAGATTGTCGGAAGAACAAGATGCCTTAGCTAAAAAGAAAGAGGCTGAAGATCTAGAAAGGAAAATTCATAATTCAGCCAATATCATTAAGCTTGCCTTTAAGTGTTATAAAGCAAGAGAAGAATTTGCTTCAAGAAAAAAGAAAAAGCCAAGTCCAAGTACTAAACAAAAAACAAAGAACTAAGACATTTCAATTGACCTGACCGAAACAAAAAAACTTTATAGACGTAACCCATCAGCAGTTTATTCATCTTCCTAGCCTTTTCCCTTAAAAAACTATGTAATTCTTTCTCTCCCTCTCTTTACGCACATACGTCATGCATTTCCTCCTTTCATATGAAGTTATCCTGCTGACTTCTAAAAAAAAATGGAAGAAGATAGTACATATCAGAAAGAAATAGACGTTTATAATGATGATGGCGATGAAGTGATGAGTGAAGAGGAAGAATTAGAGGATAGGAATGAAGAAGATGAAATATTTGGATTAACAAATTACGGAAATACTTGTTATGCAAATTCTGCTCTTCAATGTTTACTAAATTGCAAAGATTTAATAGAAATTATTAAAAGTAAATTATTAGATGAATTATTAATCATTTATTTAAAAGAAAATAAAAAAATTAAAAACGAAATTGAATTATTTTATTTTTTTAAACAATTTATAAATAATTATTATCATGACGAAAATACTTTACAAGATTTATTAAATTCTTTTTACAAATCATTTCCATATTTATATGATTATTATTTTAATGAACAACAAGATGCCGTTGAATTTTTACAATTAATTATTGATTCTATACATGAAGCTATTATTGAATTAATTAAATTTAGTAAAATACATAATTTAAAAGATAATTATAATTTAAATTTAAATAATTTAATAATAAATTTAGAAAATGGATTAAATGATTTATTTCAAATTGAACAAATAACGAATGTGACATGTGAAGAATGTAAAAAATCATCAATTACAAAACAATATTGTTTTTATTTTAGCACTTCAATCCCAAAATTAGAAAATAATAACAATAACAATACCGGATTTTTAAAAAGTTCATATCATTATATTTCTTCCTTTTTTTATACAAATAATAATAATACAACCACTAAAAATAATTGTGAAATTTCTTTACAAGATTGTTTTACAAAATATTTTGAAAAGGAATATTTAATTAACGAAAATAAATATCAATGTGATTTTTGTAAAAATTATAGAAATGCAGAAAAATTTAATTTATTAAAAAAATTACCAAATACTTTAATTATACATTTTAAAAGATTTGAACAAATATTTTCACAACAACAATCTTCTTTTTGGAATTTTTTATTTTCAGATAATGGAATTTATAAAAAGAAAGATTTTATAAATTTTCCTTTAAATTTTAATATAAATAATTATTTAAATCATTTTTTAGAAAAGGATTTTGCTCACGATAATTTTTTTAATAATAATAACAACAATACATTTAATAACAATAATAATAATAAGCTTAGCACTAGTACTAGTACCACTACTCTTAATAGTAGTGATGGTAGTAGTGGTAATAATAGTGAGAGTGGTATTAGTGTAAATAATAATACAACTAGTAGTGAGAGTGGTAGTATAGGTGGTAATGCTAACGCTAACGCAAATAATAATAATAATGGTGATATTATTGCTAACGCTAATGGTATGTCTGCTAATTATGAGTTAACTTCAATAATTTGTCATCATGGTAGTTCAATATCTTATGGTCATTATACTTGTTTTATAAAAAGAAATAATTGTTGGTATCATTGTAATGATGAAACGATTTGTAAAGTTGACTGTAGTAATGATGAAAATAATTATGAACAAAAATTTAATAAGATTGAGGCGTATTGTTTATTTTATACAAAAAAATAAATTTTTATTTTTGAATAAATTTAACTTATTTATTAAAGTTATTAATCGCCTAAAAATTTTTCTTTTATTGTCAAACGTTCTCTTAACATTCTTTCCTTTTCTTCTTCCGTCATTGGTTGCCTCAACTCTTGTTTCTGTTCCAATAATTTATTATTATTATTAACAAACAAATAACCATTAACTAGGCTATTAGTAAAACTATTAGTAAAACCATTAATTGTTGTTGTTACTATTGCAGTATTATTTAAATTACCATTTTGAATAAAATACTTTTCTCTAAGGTAAAGTATGGAGGAACCTACAAATAAAAATAATAAAAAAATAAAAAGAAGAAAAATGATAATAAAACTAATTTTTAATTTTTTATACTTTTCTTGTTGTTTCATTAGTTCTCGTTTAATTTTTATTAAGGGATCTCCTTGAACTTCTTCATATAAATCAGTAGATGGTATAAGTTGAGATGGTTCAATTAATTCTTTACCTAAAATTAATTCTTCATCATCTTCATCTTCTTCATTATTATATAAATATTCATCTCCATGATAATAATTTTCAGAAGAGTTATTATTAGTTAATTTAGTTTTTTGATTTCGGAAAGGTTGTTGTTGTTGATCATCTTCATTATCGGAAAAGTTAAATTGAAATTGATTCATTTTTAAAAAAAATCATCTTTCCGATAACTGTAGTAAAGTTGTCATCATCATCATCTTGTTGTTAGCAACACTTATTATAACAAGCCTTTACAAGCAGAGTCACTTCAAGTTTGTTTATTGAGAAAGCCTGTAGTTAATTATTTAATTTAAAGAATTTCAACGACTTAAAAGTAAAAAACTTAAAAATTTCCAAAATCATTTTTGATCAACAAATTTTTAACACCAATTTTAACACAATCCGTTTGTTTGTT
>CADWAF010004017.1:0-13618 GCA_902984215.1 Willaertia magna | reverse complement strand
AAAATGATTGGAAATAGTGTTCAAAATACTACATTGTTGTATATACCTACAAAGAAATTTAACATTGAATAAAAAATCTTAATTTAGTTTCAGTATCTCTTTTGGCTACCATCAATTTTGTTTAATTTAAAGCTTGTGAAATAAAAGAGTTATTTAAAAATTACAACATTATCGCTGCCAGCGCCACAAACATAAACATAACCATTTACACTGCAATAATCTATCCCCATGGGATTTTGTAATTCCTTTTGTTTAATTGATTTAATTAAAATTCCATCTTCATTTAAAATGTGAATATCTTGACCAACAATATCAACAGTTAAAATATTATCATTTGTTTTATCAACAGTGATTCCCCAGTTTTTGTCCAAAGGTCCGTTAATATTTTTTATAAATTGACCATTACAATTAAAAACTTGTATTCTATTATTGCGAGTATCGCTAACCAATACTTCTCTTTTCGAATTAATTGCCAATCCATAAGGTGTTTTAAATTCACCATTTCCTTTAAATTCAAATTTAAAATTACCATTTATATCTATTACAACAACTTTACTTGTTTGTACTTCAGTAGTGTAAATATAATTTGTTACTGTATCCATAGTTATTGCAAATAAACGTCCACCTTTATAAATTCTTTTAAAATTTTTCCCTTTTTTATCACAAGTATAAATTACAAAACCACAAGTAACAAATAATCTATCTTCCAATTGATCTACAAATAAAGATACTGGCCTTTGCGGTGTTTGGAAATGATATAAATAATTTCCATGTAAATTAAATACTACAATTCTAGAATTTTTACAATCTACAACAAATATTAATTGTAATTTATTATCAATTTTTAAATCATATGGATTTCTTAAACCTATCAGATTTTCGTTGTTACCAATCGGTTGTAATTCTTTTCCAAAAGCTTTGACAAACTCAAAATTTCCGCTAAACGGAATACCCGATGATTTCTTCATCAATTTAAATTTTAATAATTCTATTAACTGAAGTGAATTGTTTTCTTCAAAGACATTATTACTATAGACAGTTTTTACAATAATGTCACAAAGATACATTTTTTTTGAAAGCGCTTTACAAATACAATGAAAGAAATCTTTATAAACAGTGTTTTGTTATGTAAAAATTATTTTAATTAATAAATAAATTATTTAACAAAAACATAAAATATATTTAAATAAACGGTTTCAGAATTTAAGTAAAAATTTTATTTAAAAATTACAACATTATTACTACTTTCACCACAAACGTAAACATAGCCATTAAAACTACAATAATCGATTCCAATTGGATATTTTAATTCATTTTGTTTAATTGATTTAATTAATATTCCATTTTTATCTAAAACGTGAGTTTCATGATTAATAAAATCAGCAATTAAAATATTATCATTTGTTTTATCAACTGTAATTCCCCAATTTATATTAAATGGTCCATTAATATATTTAATAAATTGACCATTACAATCAAACACCTGAATTTTATTATTATACGAGTCACTAACTAATAATTCTCTTTTAGAATTAAATACCAATCCATACGGTTTACTAAAATTACCATTTTCTAAACCACTTCCATTAAATTCAAACTTTAAATTGCCATTTATATCTATTACAACAACTTTATTTTCTAATATTTCAGTAGTATAAATATAATTAGTTATTGTATCCATTGTAACAGCAAATAAACGTCCTTCTCCATAAATTTTTCTAAAATTTTCACCTTTTTTATTACAACAATGTAATGAATAGTCACAAATAAGAAATAATTTATCTTCTAATTGGTCTACAAATAACGATGCTGGTTTACCTGGAGTATTAAAATGATATAAATAATTTCCATTTAAATTAAAAACTACAATTCTAGAATTAGAGAAATCAGCAACAAACACTAATTGTAATTTATTATCAATTTTTAAATCATATGGATTTCTTAAATTGGTTATTTTTACAGTGTTGTCAATTTCTTTTCCAAAAGTTTTAACAAATTCAAATTTTCCACTAAATGGGATACCTAGTGATTTCTTCATTAAATTTTGTTTTAATAATTGAATTAATTGAAGTGAACTGTTATTGTAGTTTTCCGAATTTTCTTCAATGCCGTCATCATTGTTTACAATAAAAGTAATGTCAAAAAAGTTGTTCATTTTTTATTTGTTTTTTGAAAGAGTTTTACTACAGAATAGTCACTATTTGGTTACAAAATGATCAACTAATTAAAACACAGTATAAATATAATGCTCGCAATCTATAAATTAAAAAAAACTAAAAAATACTTTTATTTAAACAACAAAAGGTACTGTTAATTTTAGTCTAAAAGGTACATCTCCTCCAAGTGGGCTCGAACCACTGACCTGCAGGTTAACAGCCTGACGCTCTACCGACTGAGCTATGGAGGATCCTGATTTGTCAAAAATTCCGCCCCTAAACACCATTCTTCATTCTAACCAGATTGTGGAAAAACGCCTTGTTTTTGCTAAAATTGCTTATCTTACGATAAAGGGAACACTCACATTTCCTTATTTATATACCCAGGGCCTCTCGCACCCAAAGCGAGAATCATACCACTAGACCATGTTCCCTTCGTTAATGAAAAAACGTAAATAATTTTGGGTCATGCATTTAATGTAGTTGTTTTATTGGATATGTTATAAATAAGGACGAACCGTTATCACTGTATTAACTGTTAATTTCTCTAAGATTTCCACTAAATCTTCCCTTTTTAAAGCAATACACCCAGCAGTTGGTATATAACCCTCTCTAGCAACATGCATAAAAATTGCACTTCCTTTCCCTAAAACAACTGGATTATCATTATAACCTAGAACCAATAATATATCATATAAATTATCTTCTCTCCATAAATTTTCATATGAATTTTTAAATGGTATTTTAATTAAACGATTGTAATGTAAAATATCTTGACTGTCATCACACCAACCAAAATCTTTCTGAATTGCAATCATTGGAATTAAGGTTTGTAAACTTTTTGATTGTAATTTATCAAATCTATAAAATCCTAAACGTATGGGTAAGTTACCAATTGGTGTAATTCCATCTCCTTCTTTTTCTTTATATCCAATTCCAGATTTTCCAACTGAACAACGATAAATTTTATTGTGAAATTGTAAAGTAGGTTGACCTGTTGAATTATTTATTCCAACAATTATTCTATCATCATCGCTCTCCATTCCTTTATTTAATGAGTGACTAAAATTTACTGAAAGAACAGAAAAAATTAAATAGAGAAGGAAAAATAAAGAAATGATGATTTTCATTTTTTTTCAATTTTTTTATTTACAAATATAGACACTGTGTCAATGTGATTACAACAGTAATTACTTCATAACGTAACCTATATCTTCCAAGTCCATGTCATATTTAAATGGAAATATACAAAGTAATGAGTTTAGAAATAGAATGTTATCAATATCATTTAAATATAATTTCTTTTTTAATTTTTCTAGGTATTTTTTTGTCACATGAATCTTAATACTATCTAATTCTAGTAATGTGTAATTTTCTTTTCCTTTTTCCCAATAAATTTCAAACTCTCCTGCATCAAAAGGTGGTTCATTAGAATTTAGGATTAAAACTATATCATTTATAGATAAAGAAGTATTTGTATAATAAATAAATGGACCATTTATATTTCCCTCTTTTTCTCTGTTGTAACTAAGGTATTGAACTTTTTCAAATAGTTTTGTTGACAATTGATTTGCTACATTTTTGTTTTCAATATTAGCTATAAATTTCTCCCACTTTGTAAAAATCTTGCGTTGTTTTTTGTAACCTTTAATTTTATTACAACATGAAATAGTTTTCTTTTTTAAATCTTCCATAATATTATCAATACACTTTAAAGAACTTATATCACTTTTATATTTACTTCCTTTTTGAATTTCAATTGAATTGTTCATTAATTTGTCAATATTTTTAATAAGCTTAAAATAAAGTAAAGTTGGATGATTTTTGGAAAGAAATTTTTTAACATGTTCTGAACAACATTTACTTAAGTGTAAAGCATCTTCTTTATTATCTAAAAAGTTTAATATTAAAAGCATTATTTCACTTGGTAAATCAGTTAACTTGTGACATTCCTCCACCTTTCGTTTCTTTACTTCTAACATTTTTTCCTTGTCAACTGGCTTGCCAAGCTTTTGGCGCCAATTTAAAAGAAAAACTGAAATTTAAAATTGAAAAAATGTCTGCAAATAATAATGAACAAACAAATCCTACAACAACAAACACTGGCAATAATGAAGTAATAGAAGTTCGTCAATTAGTTGATTTACCAGTAGCAAGAGTAAAAAGAATAATGAAGAGTGATGTTGATGTAAGAATAATTTCACAAGAGGCTGTACTTCTAGTCGCTAAAGCTACAGAAAAGATGATTGAACATTTAGCAAAAGAATCATGTAAATATACTCTTAAAGAAAATAGAAAAACAATACAATATAAAGATTTAGTAGAATCCGTAAAGAACTGTGATGTTTTTGATTTCTTAGAAGATATAATACCGGAAAAGCGATCATTTGGTTCAGTTTTAGAACAAATTAAAAAACAATAATTATTTAATTATATATTGTACATTTACTTATTAACACCGTTATTATTAAATAATTTACAAATTGAAATCCACTTCTAGATGGATATAATGAAAGTATTGTTATTGAGTATGCTGTAGAGAAGATGAACTAGTTGTTGTTGCTGCTTTTCTTCTTTTCAACTTTGGAGCTGTAGAAGATAAACTTTGTTGACTGTTATTACCACTTTCTTGAAGTCTTTTCCTTTTCTTTTCTTGTTCTTCAACAACTTTAAAATCAATTTCATTAATATTTGCTCTACACACTGGACAAACATGATTATAACTTTTTAACCAAGTATCTATACAATCTTGATGGAAAACATGTTTACAATTTGGTATTTGTTTATGTTCGGTGCCTTCTTTCATTTCTTCTAAACATATACTACAATTACAGTCTTGTTCTAATTTAACAAATGGGATTTTAGCAACATTTGACATTTCAACTGTTTTATTAGTCTTTACTCCATTATATTCATCTAATTGTAATAATAATTCATAATCTCTTTCATCAAAATCTCTATTAATTAATTCTAAAGGATGGAATGAACGAGGACCTGTTGTAGTGCTAGTTGACTGTAAAACAATCCTTCTACCAGTACCTGGCACAAAACGAATGTGATGGGGACGATGTTCATTATTACTGCTGACTGAGGCTGCACTATTTAAGAATTGGAAAATACCAGAGTATGGGAAGAAAGCGCTTAAACTTTGGAAATCATCTTCGTCTGAACTGTAGGTATTGTTATGAATATTGGTTGGACTTTCATTATTGGCACTAGCGTTATTAGCATTTGCAGAATTGTTATTATTATGCCTAGCAATGTTATTATTCCTAGTTGTTGATGAGGTTGTTGAAGGTAATAAATCAAAATAAGTTCTAAGGCTATTAAATTCTACATTATTATTATGATTGTTATTATAGAAACCAGGTCTTTGAATACGATTGTTATTATGATGATGTGATGTATAATGATGATGTTGAGGAACAACTGGAGGACGAATTCTACGAGGTGGCGGTGGAGATCTATTACGATAAGTAGTAGTTGATGTTGTTGGATACATTGTTGGTGAAGTTGGGGAAGTTGGAGAATTATGACTCGCATTGTTATTACTAATTGTTGAGGCTGTAGTTGTTCTAAAGGTAATTTCCTCAACATCTGAATCATCTTCCTCTTCTGATGAAGACTCGTCACTGCTACTTAAATCAACGAAGTGAATAGGCTCTCTATTACGTTGAGCGGTATGATGGTGATGATTATGAGTATTTGTTAAAGTGGTAGGGGTTTCTTCTTCTGAGTCTGAATCTTCTGATTCACTACTGGTTGTTTCTACATGACGTGAATAACTATTGCGTCTCTCCTGCAATAATTGTCTATAATATCGAATTTCTCTTTCTTGCCTTTGAACAAAACTATCTTGATGAGGGGAAGTTCTTCTAGTTGGAATATTTACATTATTTCTAACACTTGGAGAATGAATTCTTTCTTCTTGTTCTTCTCTTTCAAGCCTATCTAAAAAATCTTCAATTCTTTCATTTGATGCATTTTGATGATTTCTATTATTCATCGGGAGGTGGTGATTATTACGATGATTAGACATTTATTCTCCTTCTAATGAATTACTTGTCCCCTTATCAAAGTTTTCTTTTTATTTAGTTTTTTTGATTAGAAGTTTGTCTTCAATTAACTCAAGATGAGTGAAGATCAACAATGTGCTAAAAATTATTTGGAGATGAAAAACCTATTACTAATTTGATTCACAATTTAATATACTGAAGTAATAATAGATCAAACCAAAAACATTAAAATTCGTGTTAAGGCTAAAACAAACATTAACCATTTATTGATTTGTATCTTTAAGATATTGTTCGAGGCAGTTCTCACGCTACAGCACTCTCTATTCCCGTCACGACACCGTTGAACTGTGCTTGTTCAAAAAGCATTGCCACATAATTGTCAAACAAGAAAAACAAAGTAACATTTCCTTAACTTCTTTTCAACATACTTATCTCACTATTAATTATATAATATAACAACAAACAAACTCCATAGGAGAAGGCTAACAACAATAAAATAAGAAAGGATGCCAATTCAAACAATTTTATTTAATTAAAAAAAATGTCTGACGCAAAGAATAGATTTCAAGTCTTACCATCACGTATGACTCTTATGCAAATGAAACAACGTTTAGTAGGAGCAAAGAAAGGACATTCATTATTAAAAAAGAAATCAGATGCATTAACAATTAAATTTAGAGGTATTTTAAAAGATATTAAAGAACAAAAAGAAGGAATGTCAGATATGTTCCGTAAAGCCTACTTTTCTTTAGCTGAAGCACGTTATAATGCAGGAGATATCTCTTATGCAGTTATTGAAAGTGTTAAAAGCGCAGCAACTAAAGTTAAAATGCGTTCCGACAATATTGCTGGTGTTACTTTACCAGTTTTTGAAGAGATGGCAGAAGGTGAAGAAGGAATGACATCTATAATCACACGTGGTGGTGAACAAATCCAAAATTGTAAAGAAATATTTGGAACTGCTTTAAGTTCTTTAATTAAATTAGCTAGTTTACAAACAAGTTTCGTAACACTCGATCAAGCTATTAAAGTTACTAATCGTCGTGTCAATGCTCTTGATAAAGTTATTCAACCTAAAATTACAAATACTATAAGTTATATTGTTGCTGAATTAGATGAATTAGAAAGAGAAGAATTCTTTAGATTAAAGAAGATTAGAAAGAATAAACAAAAAATTGCTGAAAGAAAGGCTAAAGAAGCTAAAAAGAAGGCTGAATTGATGGAAAAACAAGGTATCAAACAACAACCTATTAATAATGGTCCAGTCAAGAGTGTTCTTGATGATTTTGCAGGAGGTGGTGACGATGAAATTGTTGTGTAAATTATTTTTGTAAAATTCTTTTTATTATATTTTTCTCTTTTTTCGTTCTTCTTCCTCTAAAATTCTCTTTACAAAATCACTTGGTTCATACCTAGAAAAAGAAAAACCTGTTGTTGCTGAACTGTTGGTTGTTATGGATGTTGAACTATTTGAACTGGTGGATGTGACATTTCTTGAAGGTGCAGAGCTTGTGAATAATTTGTTACCATTATTAAAACTATTACTGCCAAATATCGTACTTGAATTATTTACACTTGAATTTGAAGTGCCACTATTATTACTTGAAGTTGTACTTTTAGAAAGAAAACTGTTATTGTTCGTAATGAAACTGGCATTATTGTTTCTTGTAGTTTGTGTAATACTATTGGTCTTACCGGATGAAGACATTACCATTTCTAATTTTCTCATCAATTCATTATATCCTATTCTGTCTATCATCTCTTTCAATCTCATGCAATCCTCATCTTCTATTTCTTCATTGTTGTAATTATTACTATTAAAATTTAATTGCCTTATTATATTACTTGAACTTTTTCTTGAATTTGACATCAATACAGAACGATCATTATTCTTTTTAGACGAATTATTGTAATTAACTGTAGATTTCCTTGCACTTTTCTTTGCTGATAATTGAGAACGATTCATATTACTAATACTTGTTGTTGACATATTAGAAGGTTTAGAACTAATAGCATTTGTATTTACCACCATCCCACTGCCACCTTTCACTTTTTTAGGTGTGTGTAAAAATTTAGGTTCTTTTGTTTTACAAAATGATTGTCTACGTAAAGAAGGCGATACTAATGATAAATTTGTTTCACTTTCTTCACCAAACATTGTTGATACATTGTTATTCTTTGAAGTTGGCGTTTTCTTAAAGGAAGATAATAAGGAATTTCTATGGCTACCGTTATTATTATTGTTGTTGGTGTTACTATACATATTTTCTTTATTCATTATAGATGCTGCGTATTGAGTGGTGTGAGTTGGGGTAATTGCCATAAAATCTCCATCTTCTTCATTGTTATTAATAGTCGTTGCGTTATAAAATGTTTTTTGTGGCGTTTTTGCAGAAGAAGAAGAATAAAAAGAATTTCTGTGGTGAAAAGAAGAATTATTGTTATTAGTTCCTAAAATGGAATGTAAAGAATTTGGATCTACTTGAAATGGAGTTTGTTGTTCTGGAATAATACTTGTTTGTTGTCTTTGTTTTTCAGCTGATTTTTGTAATTTATATTGTTGTCTCCTAGATTCCATTTTAGAAGGTGAGATAAATGCATTGTTATTATTCTCTTTTGAATTGTAGTTATTGTTATTAGATTGAAAAGATGTGTTATTATTGTTAGTGTTTCTTAAGGTATTATTGTGATTATTGTTATTACTTGATAGTTTTTTTGGTTGTTGGTGGATGGACAATGATTTTCTCATCATTTCTTTTTTTTTTTTAATTTTTTGAATTGTTAAATTTGTGAAACGGTAAGATCATCGTTTTTCAATATTGGCGGGAAGAAGGGTTTGTCCAAATAAAACCTTCCTTACTTTGTTTTCTACATAGTATTAAATAGTATCCTCAAGAAGTAAAGTAATTAAGTTGAAAAGATTATTTTCATTCTTCGAACCTCATTAGTCTCGTCATGTAATGTTTTGAACAAAAATCTTTACGCTCGAAGGCTTCTTTATGTTGAAATAAAATCCTTCTTGCTTTCATTCCTATTGACGTGTCCCTAGAAACACCATTTTTTAACTTTTGTAAAAAAAAAATATAAAGGCTTGCCATCGACAGTCCTAAATTTTTTTAAAAAATAATATAACAATAAAAAATGGATATTATAGAAGAAACATTAGAAACAGGTACAGATTTTTATAACAAATCTAAAAGATTTATTACTAGATGTAAAAAGCCAGATTCAAAGGAATTTTCAAAGATTGCATTTGCTACAGCTGTAGGTTTTCTTGTAATGGGTTTCATTGGGTTCTTCGTGAAATTAATCCACATCCCAATCAACAATATCATTATCGGTCATCAATAATTAAGTTAATTATTTTTCCATTTTTCTTGTATATTTTATAATAAACTATGTACCTCCATACCTAAATTATATAAATTACTTTGAATAATTATCTTTTTGTGTTAATAACAATTTGTTTTTTATTTGTTTTAAGTCGGAAATTTACATTATCGTTAGGTTTTTTATAATATACATTTAAATTACTTCATTACGATCTAAATAAGAATCTAACTGATCTAATTGATCATCAGTTGCAAAGTCACTCAATACCATATCAACTAGTTTGAAGTTTCCAGCAACAGCTTCTACGATAGGATGATTGTCCCTAATGAATGTATCTTCAAGATATAACTTTCTAAGGGTATGATTATGCTTAATTATCTTAACTATTGCATTCACTGAATCATCATCAATTCTTGTATTGAAAGATAAATCTAACTCTGTAAGATTTGTATTTTCAACTAAGGCATCAGCAATAGCAATTACATCTTCATTTCCTATATTCTTATTTTGTAAACTAATAGCTTTAAGTGTTGGGTTATTCTTCTTTAATTCTTCTGAAATTACATGAATATTACCATCTTTAATCATACGTTGTAAAATAGCACCCTGTTGTTGTTCTTTTTCACGTTTTCGTTTTTCTTCAGCTTCTTTTTCCATTCTTCTTTGAATTTCTTCTTTCCTTTTACGTTCTTTATCTTCAATCTCCATAACTTTACGTTTCATAACTTCAATTTCTTTTCTTGGAATGAAATTAATGTAAATATTCTTTACTCTTTCTCTAACTACTTCAATCTCATGTAATGGAATGAAATTCTCAATATCTAATTGTCTTTTATCTAATTCTTGAACCATATTATTATATTCCTTTCTGTATGTAGTTTGTTTATTTAAGAAATCAGTTGCTTGTTTGATTTCTGATTGAAGAGAAGGTGTCAATTCATTAGGAACACTTTCAATCCAATGACTTAATTTACCAGATTGATTATATTCATGTAGTATTTCATGTAATTGTGTTACTAATGTATTTCTTAATTGTTCTTTACGTTTCTTTTCTTCTTCTTCATTCTTCTTTCTCTTTTCGTCTTCTTCTTGTTTCTTTTTAAGTTCTTCTTCTTGTTTTCTCTTTAATTCTTCTTCTTCTTGTTGTTTTTTCTTTTTTAATTCCTCCTCTTCTTGTTGTTTTCTTTTTAATTCTTCTTCTTGTTTTCTCTTCAATTCCTCTTCTTCTTTTCTTTTTCTTTCTTCTTCCTCTTTTCTCTTTTGTTCTTCTTCTTGTCTTCTTTTTAACTCTTCTTCTTGTTGTTTTCTTTTAATTTCTTCTTGAATTCTTTTTTCTTCCAATTGACGTTGTTTTTCTTCTTCAATTCTTTTTAACTCTTCTTGATGTTTTCTTTCTTCTTCATCGTCATCCTCCTCATCGCTATCTAATTCAGTCATTAACATTTTCATCTTTTCTTCCAATTCTTGTTGTTTTCTTAATCTTTCTTCCATTTCCTTTTGTAGTTCAATATCTTTTTCATCTTGAACTTTTGTTAATTCTTTGAACATTTCACGTTGGCTTAAAGAAAGTTCACTTTCGTTTACACTTGTTGAAGAAGTGTGTTCAAGTTTCGGAACTTCAATTTGTGGTTCTTGTTGTTCAACACTCTCTTCTTCTTCCTTTACTTCTTCTTCAGTCTTTTCTTCCTCTTCTTCATGTTCCTCATGTTCTTCTTCAACAGTTGTTGATTCATTGGTGACAGTAGAGGAAGGTAATACTTCTGGCTGAGTTTCAGGTGAGTGATGATCTTCTTCTGAAATATTTTGTTCTTCAAATTGTAAATTAGCAATATTTTCTTCAATTTTATCATCAATACTTCCGCTGAAACGTTTTAATGTTTCAAATTTCTTTAATTCTTCAACTAAATGCTTCATATCTTTACTGTTTTGTTTTTTAATTTGAGCTTCTCTTGTATATGCATCTGTATTGTTAGAAAAGTAATAAGGTTATAAATTGAATAATCCATAAAAACATACCTTTGTAGAACTTTAATAAAAGTTGAGCATCGTTATCTCCTTTATTAGCCATAGATTGAACATCTAAGGCTAATGTATACGATTTTCTTGTAGATCTTCTTCTTAATTCAATTCTAGCCTCAGATAAATTCCTAGGTGTTGACATCCCTTCCCTATCATCATGATTCAAACTAGTTCTTCCTTCCTCTTCTTCATTATTATTATGCTTATTATGCTCCTCTTCTTGGTGCGAAAACGTTCCTCCAGTTGTTAAATTTTTTAAACCTAAATTATGACCTAAATTATTATGGCTCTTCCCAAGAAAATCTTTACTGTGAGAACTACTGCTACCACTGTTTGTACTTTGGTCATCTTCTTGTTGGTTTTGTGTATTATCGGATTTTGTAAAAAAGTCAAAGATTGATTTTTTTCGTTTTACATGTCTTCTACGTTCAGATTGATATTTATCTTTTGAATTATTATTATTATTGGATGATTCTTCGTGTTCATCTTTTGGTTCTATATTTATTTGTGAACCTCGAGGTGAATAAATTGCAATTGATTTTCTTTTATCTTTTTCTTCAGCTGCAGCTTTCTTTTTGAATAAATCTTTTAAACCCATGTTTTATATTGTAGTGAATAGATGTTTTATAATGAAATGATGGTACAGAAATGGTGATATTTGCAAATTGTTGTCCAGTGTGTAATTAAAGGTTTTTAATTATTAAAAGACCAATGGTTTGAAAATTTGGCTTTTTTTTGTGATGTTTTTGAAAACTTTTCTGACAACTGAAGTGGAGGGAAAAAATACTAGCGAATTGTCCACATCGTCCCGATTTATTGGCAACTACAGACCTCTTAAAAGGGCATGGAGTTTCCCATGTTGGTAAATTCAACAACACAAATTTATTACATTATAACTCTTTTATTACTTGCGAATCACTTCTAAATAATTTAGTTAAATAATTTAATTAAATTGTAATGATTAATTAAACCTTAATGTTAACTACAGAACTATCTAAAATTAAATAAACTTTTGCAACTAAAGGTCCTTGAATATTATATCCAGTATTTAAATAAGGTCTCCATAATAATTCAACAGTATGGTTTCCAGGTTGTATTATCTTAGGTGTAACATAAGAAAGATTTTGTGTTAAAGCATATTGTAAAACAACTTCATCAATTATTTTCATTCCACTCAATGCAGGTTGCACAGATTGTCTTTCTTTATCAATTACAACAATAAAATCACCAGAACAATCAGCAATTGAATATTCAATTAAAAGATGACCTGGTTGTTTTGTTTCAAACTCAACAACAGAATCACGAATAGTAATATGTTCATGTTTACCTTGAGAAAGACTTTCTAAAACTTTGTTTGTACATTTCATTTGAACTTTAACTAACTGTACATTACCACCTGAAATTGTATTTGTTGGTTGAACACCAATATTAGTACCACTTGGTTGTGTTGTTGTTGTTGGTGTTACATTCTTACCTAATTCTAATAATCTTTTATTACAAGCTTCACTTAAATCAACAAGACCATAAAAGAGAGCTTCATTCTTTAATTTCATTAATTGTTTAACGTTAAGATGATGAATTGAAATTTCTGGAACTTTACTATATCTAATCCAATCTAAAATGCAAATAAATAATTCACCATTTAAATCAACAAATAAATTTCCTTCTTCATCTATACTTAAATAATCTTTATGAGAAAATTCTGATTTCTTTTTATCTTCAGTTGTTGCAGTTGTCAATAATAAAGGAGTAGGATTAATTGTACCATGTCCGGTTGTAGGGTTTGTAATGCCGGTTGTTGGGTAAGTAGTGGTTTTAGGTAAGAAAGGATTAACTTGGAAAGGGTTGATTTGTTCTGTTTGTTTTATAGTTTCTACGGAAGGTTGTTTTCTTGTTTTAATAGTTGGGATTGTTGAAATTTCTTTAGTGGCGATGGTAGAGAAGAAAGGGATGGAAAGTAAAGTTTTTAATGTAGTTTGAAATTTTAATCCACCAACATTAACTTCCACTAGATCTGTTGGATTGTTTGTAGGGGGTGTTGTGGTTTGTGGTTTAGGTGCGAACATTTTTTTTTGTAATTAAAAGAATTCCACA
>CADWAF010003997.1:0-18175 GCA_902984215.1 Willaertia magna | reverse complement strand
AATGAAAATGTTGTTTTGAATCAACTACAGCAACAACAAGAACAACGAGATTCTCCAACTTCACATGTACTTCAACAATTAATGCAAAGATTTAATTTATTGTCAGATTGCAACACAAGTAATTGTGGAGATGTTAATTTCACTTACCATCAAAATGCTGTTGTTAATTCTGCCAACATGCCATCTCCAACCATTAATACTAACAATAACAGTTTTAGTTTAAATAATAAAGTAAAACAAGAAAGACAAAGCCCCATGCAAACACCAACAACAACAAATGAGCAATTGGTTAACACTCAACCCCTAGTAGTTCATATTCCAACTCCCCCTATTTATTATAATCCTCATGCAGCATACAATAGTTATATTCCTACCCAAACAGCAATGCCAGGCAGTAGTTCTTCTACCTCTCTACAACCAGCGTTTGTAAATTATAATACTAGTTTTCAAGGTATTCCACCAAACATGTTACATCCTGAGTACATGAACATTAATAATTTTGAAGGTAGTAGTGGTATACAACAACAACCTTATTGTTTACTTCCTTTTCCAAATCATATTATTAACACTGATAATAATAATAATAACATGTCTCCTGTTTCTCATTCTGCAGAAGAGGAAGAAGAAAACAATTCAGCTAATGAAGCATCTAGTTCTGAAAGTGATGGAGAGAGTAATAATACCCAAAGAAATAGAATTAAAAAGAAAGAGAAAAGAAAAAGAGGTAGACCAAAAAAAGTTCCCCAATATAAAGTGGAATTTACAGAACATGAGTTTTCTTTGTTATACAATCATAAAGAAGATGAATTCCAAGATTTGTTGGTAAGAAGCTCTAGAAAAGGAGGAAGAAAGAGAAAAGTTCCTATTTTCCAACTTGTTTCAAAAGAGCATACCCCCTCTAGATATAAATCGGCAGTAGAATAATAAATAACAAGTGAAAAGAAAAAAAGAGGAAAGACCACAAACCTTATTGTATTAAAGTTGTAAATAAATAGTAGGAAAACAACGCATTACCTTAATTGTAAAAAGTGGAGTTTTTGTTATCAATATTTGGAAATGATTTGTTTGGAGGTTCGCTAGACATAAAAGTGTTTATTTACAAAGTTAGGAAGGGAAGTTGCTACCTTGTGTGAATAAAAAATAATTGGTGGCAAGTATTTACTCTCCAACTTTCCATCTATGCCCACAGTTAACACATTTACCGAAGGCAATGCCATCTTTTCCTCCATATTCCGTTGTTGTATTTTGACTTCCACAGCCAACACATTTACGGCCATTATTTTCAGTTGTTTCTGTTGGAGGTACGAACGCTACCGGTTTTTCTACACCAATATATTTTACATCACTTGGTTCCATTGTTGCAAGTTCTTTTGGAGATAATGGTTTTACTGGTGGTTCCACTTCACCTGTACTGACATTTATATTTTGATTATTTTGTGATGGAATGCCAGATGTTTGCAACAAATTTTCGCACAAAGCTTTCAAGGTGATTATTTTCTTTAATGCACGAAAGATAAACATTGCACGATCCTTATATCCCAAATTGGAAGTGGTTAACCTCAGCATTTCGACACCTTTTTCTCTCACTTCATTCATATAATTGTTTAATTCTTCTTCTATTTGACCAGCTAATTTATCAAACAATTCTTCTTTTGTAATATTTAATTTAGGTAACACTGACTCCAAATATTCACCACTGTTAGGTATAGCTTTAAGACCATTAATAAAGCTAAATTTTGTTTGATTTCTTTTTGTATCAGTTAAATCACCAGGTCCTATACCTGAACCACCAACAATACCAATGGATTCATTAGACTTTTCTTGTCTTGAATGGTGAGTGATAGTTGTACCCCTCTTTATTGCTGAAAGGTTAGATTGTCTATTTCTTCTCTTTTCCAAGACTAGCTCATGTCTCTTATTAATCCAATCCTTATCTAAAAGTAAAGTAGAAGAAAATTGACGAAGTTGAGGGGATTGACTTGGATATCCAAGTTGTTTGATATCTACTTTTCCTCTACCAAATAGATTACTGTTAATAACTTGTTTTCTTCTTAAAGCAATACGTTGTTTTCTTTTCTCGTGTTTCTTTTTCTCTTTTTCTTGTTTAATCAATTCTTCAGCAAATTCATCTTCTTCAAGATCCATATAATCTGAATCATTAGCCTTAATCCTTTCTTCTTCCCTTTCGGCTTCAGAATCTGAAACAATAAATCCTTCCCAATCTTCATCGTCAGTAGCATAACTAACAGAAGTTGCAGGCTTTTTCTTCTTCTTTCTAGCTGCCTGTCTTCTCCTTCTCTTAGCTAAACAATCTAAACATGTATAAGTATCTTCCATTCCAGCCTTATAAAAATCTTTTCCTTTAAAGTTTTTACAGAAACATTCCCTACATGATTGTGAATAACAATTTTTACAAGTAACAAATTCAAATTTATAATGTTCACATTCATCACATTGAGTTTCAGCCTCCATGATTGGGCAAAAATCTATCATATCTAATTTATTACTATATTCATCTAGATCCCCATTTTCAGAAAGATAATTTAACATTTCATCTACTAATTTATCATATTCTACATATCTAAGATCGGCAGCATCATTCATTTTGTTATTATTATTGGCGGCTGCCTCTTCCCTTAAAGTACTATCAAACCTATAACCGTCATCTTCAATTTTTATATTCTTCCTTTTCTTTGTTGGTGAGGAAGTACCTACATTGTTGAAATCTTCTTCACCACTAATCTTCATAATATTTGTATTATTATTTTTAATAGTGTTGTTATCAATAATTGTTGTATTATTATCCTTAGAAGAAGATATTTGTTCCCCTTTTGTAAGTGTAACCGGTGAAGGCTTCTTTCTTTTTTCTTCAATTATCAACTTCTTGTTTTTGGAAGTTTTGGTTTTGGAAAATTGCTTTTTCTTAAGATTTTCGTCACTAAAATCGATGACTTCTTCGTCATCTCCATCATCATCATCTTCTATTGTTGCTACATGCTTTCTTACAACCGTAACATCTTCTGGTACAACATATTTCTCTAGAACATCTTCATCTTCAGGTGTTGTTGGAACGAAATCTCTTTCTGCATATTTTTCTTTCTTTTGTTTCTTTTGTTTACTTTCTTTCCCTTCCTTTTTTCTTTTCTTATCTTCTGTTGAATTATTATTTTTCATTTCTTTTGACTTGTTTTTTGTATTCTCTTTTTCTTTTGTTGTTGATTTACTCGTTTCTTCGTTATCAGATGTTGAACTCTTTGTAATCTTTTTTACTTTCTTTCTCTTTTTGTTAAGTGTTTTTTCAATTTTACGGTCTAATATTTTTAATTCTTTCAGTATTTCTACTAGTTTATTTACAAACTTAGATTGACTATAAGGTGTTTCTCTATCTTCATTATTTTCGAGATTGTCATCTTCTATAACACACCTTTGACATATAAAATTACCATTTTCTAAAATCTTAGCTTTGTCATAACCTCGTTTTTCCATCTTTTGTAAAACATAATCATATGATGGGTTTTCTCTATCTCCAATTACCTCAAAAAGTGTAAGCCATAAGTCACACTTTTCTTTAAATGTTTTATAGTGTGGCGCATATAATGAAGAAGGGTGTAATAATTTGACCCAAACTTCATTCACTGTTTGAATCCAAACCCCTTTGTTTTCATCAGAATAATCAAACGCCCATTGTTTACTCGGTGGAAGAGCAACTTGATAAGATTTATCAAAATCTTCTGAGCTGGATTTTTCGGTTTTTGGAACGTTTTGTGGTTCAATTAAATATCCACTGAAATGTAAAGCTTCAACACTATGGTCTTCAACACTGGCTATTTCTCCACCGGGTTTTCTAACTTCAAAGAAGTTTAAAAAGAGAAAACCATCATCCGTTTTATATTTTTGTGGAATTTTCTTCTCATCTTTAATCTGTTGTAATCCCGATGAAGAAGAAAGTACCTTTGCGGTAGATTTCTTTTTAGACTTCCTTCTCATAGGAGAAGTGCTACTGGACATTTTTTTCGGTGGGTTTTAACCTTGATTTCAAGTGCAATTTTTGTGAAAACTGTTTCGCTAAAAATGCAAATTTATTAGAGTTACAAAAATCAATTTATTTTTTAAAATTTAAATTAAAGTTTTTTAAAAAATGTCCACAATTTGGCAGAAGGCAAAAAAGGGATCAAGAACTACATCACAATCCAACACAAAAGATAGCACTGAGAAAAAGAAGAAAAAGAAAACATCAAGTAAAAAACAAACAGAAGAATTATCGGAATTTACATCTTTTGTTCCAATTCCTTCTTTTTCCTTAAAAACTAATGCTAAAATAATTTCCCCTGCCATACCACAAACTTCTACAACTGTAGTCCCTACTTCTTCTTCATCTATTAGTAATAATAATACAACTAATGAATTACCGCCTTCTTCTTCTACTACGTTACACTCAACTAATACACCAACAACTCTTCCTATTACTTCTTCTTCGTCATCACACCCTACAACAGCCATTAAAACACTTCCTTCAGTCTCATCATTATCTAATAAGAAAAATAAAACAAGTGAAGAGGATGATGTTTTAAGTTATAGTAGTAGTTCAGGTAGTGAAGAAAGTAGTAGTGGAAGTGAATCTTCTTCTGAAGAGGAAGAATCAAATGATGAAGGATATTCTTCTGCATCATCTTCTGCTTCCTCTTCCTCATCAAAAAGTGTTTCTTCTTCCTCTTCATCAGGAGAACAAGAAAAGAAGAAAAAGAAAAAACTTAAAAAGAAGAAAAAGGTAACAACTAGTAATAATAAAAAAAGTACACCTGAAACTAAAACAACTACAACGACAGAAAAAAGTAATGTTTCTTCTTCAAATAGCACTAATACACCCACTACTTCTGCAACAACAACAAATACAGAGAAAGTTATACCACCTCCTGTTACTTCAACTACAACGACAAAAAGTAGTGTTGTTAATAGTTCAAATAAATCTTCTACAACTGTCACAAATACAAGTAATACTAATAATAAAACAATTAGTAATGAATCAACAACAAATTCTGTACCATCAACAACTGTATCAAAACCACTTGTATTTATTGACAATACACCAGGTGAAGTAATGAAAGATAAAGAATTATTAAAATCTTCTCCTCCTTCAAATAATAAGAAAAAGAAATTTGAAATTAAACAAAGTGAAAGTGAAAAGGAAGAGGAAGAACAAAAAACAACAAAAAAGAGAGGAAGAAAAAAGGGAACTACAATTAGTTCCACTACCACTACTCCTAAAAAGAAGAAAACAACAAAAAAGAACAATTCCACACCAACATCTACAGAAAAGAAAAAATCTTCAATAACAAATAATGAAAAGAAAGTAACAATAAATGAAACAAGTGCTACATCCCTTATTCCCGCCACAACCGTAAAGAAAAGTAATAACATACATCGTACTTATTTTATTACGGAAGATGATTCAAAAATATTTTTATTTGATAGAAATGATAATTTGATAATGAATAATAGAAATAATAATTTATTATTGGCTAAAACTAATAAGATGAAATATTCTTTTGGTAGTTCAGCTATTTTACCAAATTCAAATTCAGATTTTGATCAAGTAACTTGGAGTAAATTAACAAGAAATTATGTACATAATGTATTAAGGATAAGATCTTTTGGATTACCTTGGTGTTTTGTAAAGGAGAAGGAATTAATGGAAAATACTTTATTACCTTCTTCTACTTCTTATAGAAATGTAAATAATACAGAATTTTTAAATTATGTTGTAAATGAAAATAAATATTTATATGAAGATGTTATGGAAGAAGAAGAGAAAGAAGAAGAAATTAATGATGAAAAACAAAATATTTTAGAACCTGCCATTATTGAAGGATATAAAGTATTACTTCCAATTGAGTTAATTAAAAATCCAGAATTATTTTCATTTATATTTTCAATGAATACATGGGATAATATATTACGTGAAGAACATAAGAAATATTTAAATCAATTTTTACCACAAAATTTAGACGAAATATCTATAAGGAATGCTGTTAGTGATTTATTTTCAAAGAAAAGTTTTTATATGAATTTACCTAATGATTTAGAGATAATGTTGAATAAATTATGTTTAGGTTTGTATCATCCCTTTGTGGCAGAAGAGATTCAACAAATGAAGTATTTAGATAAGGTGAATAATTCATTGGATTACCAAATGGTTTGTAGCGAGATGGAAATGAAAAGAGAGATGGCAAGACACAAAACAACCATACAAAAGGAGCAAAAATAAAATTTCAAAGCTATCACGAGAAACAATTTATAGTTTGGGAGTTTTACGTGATATAAGCGTCTCGTGGTGTAATGGTAGCATAGTGGACTTTGAAAACAAGGTCATCCATTGACGGAGGTTCGATTCCTCCCGAGACGGAATTAACAATTATAACCTGTTTTTTTGTATTGGTGAATTGATAATCAAACATTCAAAATTATAAGTAGATATAAATTACTATTAATGCTATTGTAATTGATTTTTGAACAAAGAGATCTTTTTGGTTTCTGATCTGCAACCACTAGTGGGACGTGTCACATTTCCAGACAACTTAAGGCTGTACTAAAACAAAGTGAAATAGAAAAATCGTTATTTAAACCAGCTAATAGACCAGTTATCTAACGATCAACAAAAAATCAAAATGAAATCAACAACATTAATTGCATTATTATTATTAGGATTGTCATTATGTGTTTTCTTTGTTTCGGCTGAAGGAAATACCTTAGACGCTTACAAAAAAATTAAAGTCTACTCCCCAAAGAAAGTTGTTAAGAAAAAGAGGGGAAGTAAAGGCAAATTAATTAAATTATTAAAAAAGAAATTAGGAAAGAAATGGACAAAGAAATTAAGAAGAATAGTCAAATGTTTAAAGAGAAAGTCAAGAAAGAACAGAAAGTCCCTCAAGTTGTACAAAAGAAAGATTGTAAAGAAACCAATTAAATTATACAAGAAAGTAAAAAAGTCTATTAAGAAATATAAAAAGAACAGAAAGAATAAGAAAGTGAGACAATATAAGAAGAGTAGAAAAAATAAGAAAGTTAAACAATATAAAGTTAAACAATATAAAAAGAAGAGAGCTTCAAAGAGAAGAGGAAAGAAAAATTTAAAGAAATTATTAAAGATTGTTAAAAAGATTTTAAAGAAGAAAGGAAGTTTAAAGAAAGTATTAAAGGCAATTAAGAAATGTTCAAGAAGGAGAAGAGTTGTCGTTTATAAAAAACTTTAAACCATTTCTAACCCTGCACTTCCAACTGTAATTGTAAAGTTTGTTAATAAAACAATATTTTAATTTTGTGTGTAAAACAAACATTCTACCCTTTTCAAAGTTCCTCAACCTTTCTCTTCTACTAAAACATTAGATATGCTGGATTAGTCAATCAACACTTAAGGGTCAAATCATTAGCGGCTTGCACACTATGTTGTTATTTATCTGCTATTGGCAAAGCTTTCGAATATTATAATGTGGGCCAGATGACGACCAATAAACTTAGTCAAACAGATCCAAAAAATAGCAACAAAAATTAAAAACTGTGGGTAAATTGCCAGGGTTTTTGAGGATCTAAAATAACATTATTCCGTCTCGGGAGGAATCGAACCTCCGTCAATGGATGACCTTGCTTTTCAAAGTCCACTATGCTACCATTACACCACGAGACGTTCGATATAATCTTAATGATATCCTTATTTAGATTTAAGAAAAGTTGTTTGTGGGGTTTTATTTATAAATTATTAAAATTTAGCCTTCTTCTCTTAAATATAAATTAGTTCTAAAAAAAATTTATAAATATAATGTTTACAATTAATAATAAATTGAGCTCTATTTAAAATTAATTTTTAATTTATTATTTAAAATAGATTTGTTATTAATTAACTATTTATTTTCTTTTATTTTTCCTTTTATAATTAAAATTATATTAATATTATTTTCATTTATTTTAAAAATTAATTATAATATTATATATGTATTTGTGTTTTTTTTAAACTTTGTAATTTAATATTTTTATAAAATTTAAAATTAATTTTAAATTATTCTTTTAAAGATATTAAATTAATATTTGTTAAAATTAAATTTATAATAAATAAAATTTCTTTTATTAAATATTTTTGTATAAAAAGTATAAAATTATATTTTAAAAAATTCTTTTAAATTATTAGTATAAAATTATTATAAATAAGAAAAAAAAAGTTGATTAATATATATTTATAAATTAATTATTATCAATTTATATTTTATATATATTATTTAATAAAATTTTAAAAAAATTAAAATAAAATAGATTTAAATTTTATTAAATTAAATTTAAAATTTTTTTATTAAATTTATATATATTTTTTATTAATATAATTTTGAATAAAAATAATTTTTATTTATATCTTTATATATTTTTATTATTTAAAAATATAAAACAATTTAAAATAAATTTATATATAAAACTGTTTTTATTTAAATATTTATTTTATAAATATTTATTAATTTTATTTTATAAATATTTATTAATTTTATTATAAAATTTAAAATAATTTTTATTAATTTTTTTTCATTATTAATTTATTCATCATTATAATTTTTAAAATTTAAAATTCAGTGAATTTTTTATTTTTTAATATTATTATAATATTAAAAATATAATTTTTATCTTTATAATTAAACTATCTTTCTATTAAATTTTAAATATATTATTTATACAAATAAAAAAAATAATTGACTTTTTATTTTAATTAAATGGATGTAAAATGTTAATTTATTTAAATTAATGTAACAAAAAAAAGTAAGTTAAAACAATTATATTTTAACACAGTATTTTTTTATTAAATTGTCTTTGTTAAGTTTCCTTAGTGTTTAATGCATCACTTTCAGAAACTTTAGAAATAAAAATATTCCTGAAACTGGTTTTTATTTCTAATATTTTCAATGCCAAATAATTTTTGTAAAATGAGATACCTCCAGTGGGGCTCGAACCCAAGACCTCGGGATTAGAAGTCCCGCGCTCTTCCAACTGAGCTATGAAGGCTTCATGTATAGTTGTAAAAAATTAATACTGAGTAATAATTAATACTGTTGGTTTGTTTGGTGTGGCCTAAAAATGTCTTTATTTACTGACAGATTTAACCTTCATTCTCCATCTTTTTAACAATATTTCTGTCACATTGTCTAATTGTTCATTTGTTTGTTGGGGCTCTGTTTCTTTTGTTATAATTTCTGGTTCTACAAGATTTATATGATTAGCTAAACTACGAACAGCTTTACTCTTAGAATTTTCTGCATTTTGAACCTTAGAAACTAAATTTAATAGTAATTGATGTGAAAATCCTGGTTCAGTTTTTTCTAATTCATTCAAACTTCCAATTATAGTTGTCAATAAATTTTCAGACTTTTTGACACTTTCCTTAAAGGCAGGAACAATTAATTCACTTAAAATTGAACCACTTTCTTGATGTTCTTGAGTGAAACTAACATTCATTAAATCTGATTCTTCACCAGGCAAAGATATTTTCTCCTTTTCGTTTTTGTTGTTAGACGCATTTAAGGAAATTGTAGGTTTGGAATATTGATCTATATTTACAATAGGTTTATCAATTTTATAAACCTTCTTCATTGTATTAATCTCCATAGTAGGTTGACTACTGTCATCATCACTTTTAATTTGATCTATATCATCGCCGAAACTGTATCGTTTAGTTGAAGAATCCGAAACGAAAGAAGAAACTGACTCTCTACGATAAGTGGTTTCCTCATTCTCCTTATCTATCTTATCCCTAGTAGATTTATTAACTTCTCTTACTGTATTTGTTTTATTGTCAAACACCCAAAAGTTATCCCCTATTCTGGTTGTTGAGTATCTAGAATCTGTATCATCATATTCACTAGCTAAAGTTTCTTCATCGTCACTGTCATCACTATCACTTGAAGAATTATGTTGGGCTTTGTTTTTTAAATAATTTTCTTTTCTCTTTAACAAGTCAACTAAGATTGATTTACTTCCAGCACTTCTAATAAAACGATGTTTTAATAATTCAGAAGCAGGAAATCTATCTTCAGCTGATTTTTGTAAACAAAGTGAAACAAATTCCTTAAATGCTTTTGAAAATTTAGATTCACTCTCTAAATTAGGAGGTTCACTCTTTGGAATTAAGAACAATGCATTAAAAGGAGAGAGATGACAAAGTGGAGGTTCTCCTAATGCCATTTCAATTGCTGTTATACCTAAACTCCAAATATCTGCCTTTTCATCTGCTCCATCTTTAGCAATTACTTCTGGAGCCATCCAATAAGGCGTTCCTACAAAAGAAAACCTCTTTCTTATTAGTTGATCTGTTGCAGCTCCATTTGTTAACACACCAACAACCCCAAAATCAGCTAACTTTACCTCTCCATTTACTGTAGATAATAAATATTTAAATTGTAAATATTTTTTTAAATTAAAATAAAAAATAAAGGCTGAAAAAACTTACCGCCAATTAAAATATTTGCAGCTTTAAGATCTCTATGGATTTTTCCTTCAGAATGTAAATATTCTAAGGCTTGTAATGTTTCCCTTAAGATTACTGCAATGTATTGTTCTTCGATTGGTCCTGGTTTCATTAAACCTAAAACACTATCTGCCATTAATTCCATAACAATCCATAATTTACTTCTAACTAAATAACTTCCATAAATTTTTACAATATTTTCCATTTTCATTGATTTTTGGATATGTATTTCTTTTTGAATGTCTTCAATGTCTTCTTCCGAACTTTCTAAATCAATAATTTTAATTGCTACTAATTGTCGGGTTTGTTTGTGAATTCCTTTCCTGTGGTAAACAAATTAAAATAATTTTTAAAATAGTAATTTACATGTCACAAATTAAAATTTTTATATTGATTAATTATTTGTGGTTTAATTATTGTTCAACAACAATTTATTAAAAATTATGGTTTAAACCTACCACACTTCTGCAAACCCTCCTTTTCCGATCCGTTCTATTTTATCATAAGGGCATTCTTGATCCATTTTTTTTGGGAAATTGAATTGAATGACAAGTGACACCTTGGTTTATTATTTTACAATACACTTTTGTTTCCCAAATACTCACCCCGAGGTAACTTCACTTACTAAATAACCATAACAAAACAAATGATCTTACACGATTGATTAAAATCGTTTCTTCTATTGATTGGCAAAGAACTTATAATACTTTTGCTTTGGATTTGACTTTTTGAACTGGAACTCATCATAAAGATTATGTCTAATAACATATTGTGGCATATAGTTCTTCTTACTAAACATAATTTGTTGTTGCTCTACAGTCAAAGAAGATTTGTTGTCGTTACTGCTAGAAGCATTTGACATATTATCTTGGTGATGAAATTGGATATGCGGTGTGTGGTTATTGGAACTACTAGAACTTCCACTTGTTGGAGAGAACGACATGTTATTACTGTTATTCAAAGTTGGAGTTTTTACAGTGGTCTTTTTCTTTTTGTCAACAACCGGTGGTGGACTAAACAAAACACTAGTATCGCTTTGACTTCTCTTTCTAGTTTCGGTATTAATTATATTTACAGAACTATTTGTTTGCATTACTGGAGGACTATTTCCTTGTTGCTTACCATTGTCATTGTAAGTATGAAACTGGTACTGTCTGGGAGATTTGGATCTGGTTCTTCTCTTTTGTGGTGAATTATTGTTGGTATTGTTACTTCCTTCACTGTTTCCACTTATTGCACTGTTAGTGGAAGAGAAGCTATTTGACCTTTGTCTCTCAACGCCACTAGATAAGTGATTACTATCCATCTTAGGCTCGGGAATGAAGTTTGTTACAGGGGGTGAGACTCCTAAATAACAATAGTAATTTGGAGAAGCAATAGCAACATTTGAGAAAGATGGGTAACCGGCAAATGGTGAAACAGTATTTGTTGACAATGCATGATTGTCAAAATAATTATTCATGTTATTATTCATATTATTCATGTTGTTATTATTTATATTTACATTTCCATAAATACCTGCGTTATTGATGGGTATTGACTGGTTGTGATAGCTCTCACATGGTTGGATTGTAACCATTGGGAATTGACTAAATGTTGGCATTGAACTAGAAAGTTGTTTAACTTCACAATTATTAATTATGGTATTGTTGGAAGTCGAATTTACATTGGTTTCACATGGTGAAATACTAAACCTATTATTGGTATCTAGAGTTTGGTTATTGTGGTTTCTTATGTTTGTTGCTTTGGAGGAATTTCTAGTTACCGATAATCCAAGGTCACTTTTATAATCTACTAATGCCAAATCGATTAAATCATATAATGCCTCTTCATTCTCTTTATATGAAAATTCGTCATCCATTACTTGATTATTGACTGCAGGAGAGGAGGTTAAACTTGCTATCTCTTCTTCATCAAAAGAAAAGATAGGTGTATTTTCTTCACGCATTTCGTTTTGTTGAGTTTTTTCAAAGTCGGCAATAATTACCTTTAATTGTTGTGAAGCATCTTGTAAATAGGCTTGTCAAAATCTTATTTTTCGATTTACCCAGAGTGCGATAAATTGCAACTTCATCCACCAATTTTAATGGTAATTAGAAATGAATAAATTCAGTGAGTCACTCGTTCTGCGTCTTTTACAGTAAAAATAATGTTTTAAGGTTTTGAAATCAAAGATTTCTATACACCACTTTTTAAACAACAAGTGGAAACCAAACTAAACGAAAAATTATTGTTGTTTAAAGTTAGCTCCGTAATATCATTATCCTCTTCCCATCAACAAACCCAAACAAAGATAATTTTAATTTTATTTTATTAAAAAAAAGAATGCACGCAATAGTTAAAGAAGGAGATCACTCAAAAGAATGTGTTGAAGCCTATAAAAACCTAGCCCAATGTTATAAAGAAAAAAGAATATATCAATTAAACGCTTGTCATGAAAAACGAAAGTTGTTAGATAAATGTTTAGATGCGGAATATGAAGAAAGATACGCAAAAAACCAAGAAGAAGCCGGTCGGGTAAATCCTAAATTCAATCTTTTAGTCGCAGCTAATAAATTACAAGAACAAAAACGAAAGGAAAGAAGAGAAATGACTGCGGAAGAAAAAGCTAAACAATTAGAAAAAGAAGGAAACAAATTGTAAATTTAAACCCGATTATTTATTCAAAGTTGATGGAATATTGAAATATGTAGGTAAAATTCTAAATTTTTGAAATTAATAAACAAACCATAGATGATATTGGTTATTAAAATACTTTCAATTTAAATTAATCTTGCACTAGTTACAACTCTAACTCATAACTTACAAAAAAATGCTTGAAGAAGAGAGCTATCAAGGCGAGGAATATTATGAAGAGCCTTCACCACCTTTTTCTCAAAATAGTTCTAATGAAACAGATAATAATAATAATCAAAACAAAAATCCTTATGAATTAGATCCATCCTTAATAGCTGTAATGAAATATAGAAGAAGAAAATTTGATGAATCAATAGCTGCCTGTAATAAACTATTAAGAAAGAATTTTAAGGATACATCTATGTGGTATATTAAATGTAAGTCAATAACATCAAAGGTGTGGATTGACGATACCGAAATGGAAGATGAGGGTATTGCCGATATTTTACTTGATGAAACTACAATGTCTACAGCCCCTCGTCCTGGAACTTCATTTAAAAGACCCTTAACGAATTCTTCATCCTCTGGTAGAAGAAGTGCTAATCCTAGTGTAAGACCTCAAACAAAGGATGGTAGACCAATTACTGGGTTTTCTAGGCCTGGAACAAATTCTGGGAGTAGGGGAGGTACTGGGAAACTCACAAGTGGAAGTAGAGGAGGAACTGCAAGCAGTATAGAGAATGTTTTTAAGGGAAATCGTCCAGGTACAAATCGTCCCGTCACTTCTACTGGTAGGTTTGTTCGTTTAGGAACAGCTTCAATGAAGTTTTCAGGATTAGAACAAGAGGATACTATTGTAACATCATATATAGATTTAAAGAAATATGCTAAAATTACGCCATTAGGAAAAGCTCTTTGTGATTACTTAATATTTGTAGAACACGATGTAAAACGTGCCCTAGAGTTAGCTTCTTATGGTACTATCGAGGCAGAATTTAAGGATTGGTGGTGGAAGGCTAGGCTAGGTAAATGTTACTATCAATTAGGTTTATTAAGAGATGCTGAAAAACAGTTCAGATCCACCATTAAGAATCAAGATATGATAGTTTCGAGATTAGAGTTATGTAAAGTATTTTTAAAGCTAGATCAACCAAACAAAGCTTTAGAAGAATATGAATTGGCTTGTACTATGCACCCAAATGATCCACATTTACTATTAGGTATAGCCAGAGTATATGATTCACTCAATGACATTGACAAAGCTATTCAATACTATGAAAAGGTTTTGGAATTAAATAGTAGCAATGTTGAAAGTATTGCCTGTCTTGCAAGTAATTATTTTTACGAAGATCAACCTGAAATTGCCATAAGACTTTTCAGAAGATTAATACAAATGGGTGTTAATAATTGTGAGTTGTGGAATAATTTAGGGTTATGTTGTTTTTATGCCTCACAATATGACATGGTTTTTTCTTGTTTTGAGAGAGCTTTACAGTTAGCTGATGATTCTAATGGAGCTGATGTATGGTATAATATTGGACAAGTTGCAATTGGAATTGGTGAGATAGGGCTTGCTTATCAATGCTTTAAAGTTGCTACAAGTATAGACAATGAGCATGCAGAAAGCTTTAACAATTTGGGTGTTTTGGAATTAAGGATGGGAAACTCAGAAGAAAGCAGAAATTATTTTGCTCAAGCAATGGCTTTGGCCCCAAATCAACATGAACCTGTATTTAATAATGCTTTACTTTCCTTCAAGAAGGGAAATCACCAACAATCTCATGAATTAGTATTGAGAGTTTTACAGGATATATATCCAGAACATGTTGAGTCCCTAGAGCTTAAAAGAAAATTAGAGGCAAAATATTTAATGTTGTAAATTGTAAATAATCTACATTTAACAAGCAATCATTAAGAAAAAATGAACACCCTTGATCCCAGAAAGGAAATAAAAGAAACAGAAATACTTGGTTCCTTAGATAATTATATGAGTACTTTACGAAAGAAACATAAAATAGATGAAAGTTTAAGTAAACTCGGAGAGAGGCAGCCTATTACAAACGACAAAATTATTGATACCCTTAAAGAAACTAAATCAACAAAAAAAGTTAATTTTTCAACTAGAAACAATGCGGGAGATAGAATGTTTATGCAAGAGAAAGCATTAAGGAAATACGAATATTACTCTAAAGTATGGGATAATCTCGCGGAAACACTTGCCAAAAAGAGAGGAGAAGATAGATCTAAATTAGTTATGGAAAGTGTTGATGCATTCCGATTAAAACAAGAAGAACTAGATTACCTTGAGGCTTCTATACCTCCAGAAAAAAAGTTTAATGAAACTAGTTGGGAAATTACTCTTAGGAATTGTAAGTAGAAAGATAAATATTATTGTAGGTCTAATTATCTTAGATGGTACTGATGAGGGAGTAAGATACATAAAGCTTGGAGAATGGCCTTATCCTTTATTTTGTCCTGTTTCTCAAACAAAAAAGGTACTTCCTGTTACAATACGAAATCCAAACAGAATTTCACTCGCTAGGTAAGTGAAATATTCAAAAAATACTAATAATTTCAGTGAAGAAACACCGTTGGGAATAAGGAAAAAGACCTCTTCGTATGTCAACGAAAAATATGGTGAATTCCTATCTAACACGTTAAACCACGACCCGGCCCCAGAAATTGGTGGACTTCAAATTATTGGAAATAAGATTTCTGAGTATGAAGATACGTTAGTTAAAAAAGAAGATTTTTTGGAGCAGTCAGACGTTGTAACAAGTATTTCACCATTTGAAGAACAACAAAGCACTCTTTCTTCTTTTTCAACCCCTTATTTTAATTTAAGTGAGAATGATATACTATTTGATGCACCACCATCAAAATTAATTAAAAAGGAGATAGAACTTCAAAATATTGGAAGTTGTGCCTTGCAATATAAGTGGGTAAGAATAAAACCCTTGACGCAGTTACAAGAAAAAAGGGCTGAGTTTAAATTTCAGTTATCTTCAGAATCTAAGGGTATAATATTACCTAACAGAACCAAAGTATTTACTTTCTCCTTTAGTTCTAATGAAGAAGGGATTTACACAGACGGATACAGGTTGGAAACTATTCCTAGGGCTACGTGTAAATCAAATGAGGTCAACTTGAAGGGGGTTGTAATAAACGACAAACAAAGTGATATATCACTCTTTCAAGCCAAAGAAGAAAAGGAAAGTATTTACTTAGTAATGCATGATATTGTAAATAGTATGATTGACAGCCTCACTGAACCAAAACCACTTCCTGATAACACTGAACAAATTAGAGAAACAAAGATGGATCGTTTGAGAGAAAGGTTTACCGATACTAACCGAGGGATGTTTGAGGGAAGCCTTAAGAGCATTTCGACAGCTCTCCTTAAAGCATTCCAATACTTGGCTTTAAATACCATAAAGCTTCTTTCCTCAGAAGAAACTATTACTAACAAACTATGGGATTATTCGTTGTATTCATTAAGAATTATGATTCAAAGAGTGACCAATGAAGAAAAAAGGCAATTTTTGTTGAATTTGTTGTTGGAATTATTAAAAGTTCTAGAAAAGGAGCAAACTACAGAGCTTGATTATAAGAATAAGGGTTTAGAGCATAAAATAAGGTATTCTGTAATGTATGACGAAATACTAAATACCTTAGATGAAATTGTTGAAACAGCATGCTTTTTGGAAGAAACTGTTGTAATTGATCAATTACGACAAACAACTTCCACCAAAGATCAAAAGAAAAAGAATGTTGAAAGCTCTGAAGAAAAAGTGGATCCAACAATTTTAGAAAAAGAACTAAGAGAAAAATACAGTACACAACTTTCATCTCAAATTTATACCGTAATTGGGAATACAATTACAAGGGCTGAAAAACAATGGAATAAGTTTTTAAATTATGAAGAAAGTCTTAAATAGATACCTCTTCATTTGTTTTCTTGTGTATAAATCGTTGTAGAATTTTGTCAGCTGCTAACCTTGGACTTAATTCCCCAAGTGCTACCCTTTCTTGAACATGTGTAATAAAATCCTGAATTGACTCATCTGAGTGATAAAGTCGTGTAATTAATTCTTCATTCACTTGTCTCCACATCCATTTGGTTCTTTGTTCTTTTCTCTTTTCCTCTATTAAGTTATTTTCTCCCATTACATGTTTAAATTGTAAAGCCTTATTCCAAACATTTGACACTGGATAATTAGTTTCTTCCATTGGATTTTCCCTTCTTGAAGAACATAAAATCACTTCAGGTGACCATACAGGATATAATGGTTTCATATAATGAATTGCAGAATTATATTCTCCTCTTGCCCTTCTAGCATTATTAATTAAATTTCCATCAGCCTTATTAATTATTATTAAATCTGCAATCTCCACTATCCCCTTTTTAAATCCTTGTAATTCATCTCCATTATTAGGAGGAACAATTAATAAAACCATATCCGTTAAATCAGCAATTAAAATCTCAGATTGACCAACACCAACAGTTTCAACAAGAATATTTTCATATCCAGCATATTCACAAAGTAATATAATCTCATACATATTAGCAGTAACACCTCCTAAGAAGCCTTGTGAAGGACTTGGCCTAATAAAACATTCTTCCATCCTACTCAATTCAACCATTCTCGTTTTATCTCCTAAAATTGATCCTCCACTTCTAGAACTACTTGGATCTACAGCTAATACTGCAAGATTTGAATTTAAATCTTTAATTAAATGTTTTCCTAAAGCTTCAATAAAAGTTGACTTTCCAGCACCTGGTGGACCTGAAATTCCAACCCTAAATGATTTCTTTACTTCATTATTAGGTTTTAATTTAGCTAAATAAGATAATAGATATTGAGCTTGAATATGATGTTTATATAATTTAGATTCTACTAATGTTATACATTTACTTAAAGCAACTCTATTTCCATTTAATAATTCTTCAGCTAAATATTTTGTTCTTTCTTCCATTCCTTCAAATTCTAATGTTAATGGTTGTTGTGTTTGTTGATTTGTATTTTGTTGTAATAAACATGAGTGAAAGGATCTGATAGTATT
>CADWAF010003994.1:0-26948 GCA_902984215.1 Willaertia magna | reverse complement strand
TATTAGATAATTTATTTTTTTTATTATTTTCATCATTTTCAATATTCTTAATTTCTATATTTTCATATTGACTTCTATCCCTTTTCTTTTTTGTAAATCTAAAACAAATAATAAATCCTAAAAATTGAAGGAAATAAATTAAAATATCATTCGTTCCGACTTTCATTTCCTTAATAATAACTTCATCATTATGTTTAATTAAATAATAAATAGTGCAGTTTTCAGTTTTATAAACAACGTTATTAAATTCATTATCATTTGTAATTTCAAAAGGTTCTTCCATTATATATTCACTATCACTGCAACTTGTTTTAATTTTATCTGCATAATTTGTAAGTTCGCTCATATCAATTCGCTCTAAGATTTCTAAAGAACTTTGATACGTTAACGGTATTTGCACGTTATTGATGTCCACCTTTACTTTTTCATGTTTTGGGGTTAGAAGCTCGCCCAATGAACTGTCTGCCATTTCTTTTACAACAATTTAATTCTGCAAGGCGGATTAAATTGCCATGAAATTATTATTTATTCAGAAGAAACTGCTTGCGATTAAATAATAAAACAACTATTTATTTAAAACAGGATTATACTGCTGAATATCAAAAGTAAATCCTTCCTTATGTGGACAAACTCTTCCATCTAATGAAGCTGAATTACAAGTTAAAATTCATCTAACATTTCATATGTGAAATCAAATTCTGGACAAATCTTATTGTTTAATGTATAGAATTATTTATGATGTAGAAACTGGCATTTCCATTGAAAATAATATGAATAGTAAATGTTTTAAGTTTTATGAGGCGTTGGATGACTAATAAATATTAGTTTGTAATGTTTTTTTTAAACTTATTTGCCTTTTTTCAGATATAATAACCAATTCTTTATCTAAATTTGGTTTAGATTTATGCTTTAAATAGTTATTATAGTTTTGAGATTCTTAAAGAGTGAGCGACTGCCTTAGCTCCATGCTGAATTCTGTTTGCAAATAAACCTAACATTAACTCATCGTTAAACTCTGAATAAACATTAAAAATATTTAAATTATTTCGTGAGTTAACAATCAACACATTTTCCTTTTTAAAAATCAAATTGTGGATACTCTTCGTTTGTTTATCTTGAGAGATTGTTTGTTTCTTTGTAAATAATGTCCAGTGTCTCTTTTCTTGTTGCTCTTCTTTTTTTAATCTTTCAATAGATGCTCCAATTTGATTAATTGATTCATCCCAATTCTTACCGCAATGATGATTTGAGAAAACAATAAGAATAGGTACAGGCTTTAAATCCCTATCGCTCAGTATTGTAATAAAACATCTACAGAACAAATAAGGTAGATAATATTCGTACAAACATTCCAGTAAACATCTATTAAATAGAACTTGGTCTTGTGACCTAGGTAAAACTAATACACGGTTTGTAAAATTATTTTGTAGCCATACCAAATTGGTATGAACTTTTTCCTTCTTTCCAATATCAAAATTGAATTGAGGACCTTGTTCTTTTTCTTTAAAATTAAATTTGATTTTTCCTTCTTTCATTGCATTAGAAAACTTATATCTAAAATCAAATAAAACTAACTTAATACTTTCAATTGTTAATTGTAAACGTAATTCTAGGAATTTAATAACATCCTTTAATTCAATTGATTGATAATGTTTAGGTGTAATCGTTTCCAATTCATCCAGCAACACACTATACAAACAATTATCAAAGAACGAAAGGGATATTACTGGTTTGGATTTGTCTTCATGTTTTTCTATTAATTTTTTAACTTGATAATAGAATTTATATTCCTCCTAAATTATTTAATTAAACAATTTTGTAAAATAAATAAACATACCCTTAATTGTAAACAGTTTGTCAAAGGCTCTCTTACATTATTAGGCATTTCTACCTTATTGTATTTATCAATTAAATCCATATAATACGTATTATTATCCTCTAAATTTTCTTCTCTATCCAAATGATTAAATACTTTATTTTCTAAATCTAAAAGAATAAATTCTTCTTTTCTTCTATCTATTTGTTTAGGTGTCAAACTTGTTGGCACAGATGGACCATAGACAACTACCTCCTCTGATTCCACAAAGGAATCCTTTAAACTCCATGGAGATAATACCTTTACTCCCTCTTTGTTATCCTCTTCTTTTAAATTTCTGATAAATAATGGAAACTGTAATTCTTTTGAAAATACAAGTTGATAAGCGTGGGGTACATATTTAATTAAAGAAGAACTACATTCATCACCTAATACATTACCATAAGAAATAATTCCTTTTAAATTCTTGAGAAATACTATCGATTCTTGTGAAGTTGTTTGTTTTTTAATTTGTTTTTGTAAATTCTTTAATATATTAGAAGCTGTCCAGTCATGTAATATTCCTTTATATTCTATTGTTAAATCTAAAACATTCTTTTTATCAACAACTGTTGTAAAATTATTTTGAGTCTCAAAGTACTTTGAGTCTCGAATTATATATTGATTTTCAAATATCTTAGTCAATTGTATTGTTAAATGTGTATCTGCAATAATAATACTGGGGCATAAACTGTTCAATGTATTTAGTAGTTGGGAAATATCACCATGTGAATAAATAGATGGAGAAACAAAAGAGAAAGATAAACCATGTTCTAAACATAATGTCAATAATAGTGGAACCATTGGATGAGTAACATTCATACATATTACCACCTGCACTTGTTTTTCATTTTCCTTTCTTTTTTCTAAATTTTCTTTTTGTTTAATAGTATCTATTAAAGATTGTAAATGTTCACTAATTGAATCTAAATTACTTTTAAATAAACTATATGGAATGCCTTTTAATGTAGATGAATTCTCATCTAATGACATGAACAGTAAATCACTATTGTTATCTAGTTGTTTTCTATCATTTATCTTCCAACCTTTTAATCTTTCAGTAGCTTGTTTACGTATGTTTTCCATGCGGTAGGATGAAAGCCCTTTTGAACTTGACATCAAGTTTTTGTAATGTAATATTTCAATATCAGTTTCACTATTGTCAGGTAAATAATTCCATAATGCAACTTGCTCTTCTGTATTCTTCATATTATTTAACTAAATTATTTATTAATATTATAGATATGAAAATACTAATACTTACATTTACTGGTTGTAATATATTAGATATTGGGTCTTCATTTACAGATGATCCTTTCAAAGATCTATTTATACAGTATGGTTCATTTCTGCCATAATATAATACATTTTTTACTTGGTGATGATTAAACTTTAAGGTTTGTGCAATTAATTGATGGTCACTTGTTGCAATAAATGGCATTTTACAATAAGTTTCAATCTTCTTTAATGCTTCATCAATATTTGTAATTGATTCATTGAAAGTGATAAAGGGTATTCCCATAAATAAAGAAAAGCACATCAATAGAATGTATTCTAATGAAAAATCAGTTTGATTATTTAAATTATGAAATAATCCAATACAATGAAAATATTGTGGAAATTTATTTTCATCATTATTATTTAAATATCCCAATAAATAAATTAATTTACTTAAATTATTAATTAATTCTTCTCCAGTAATAGATAAATATCTTTGAGAAGATGAATCATAATTAACTATAAATGAGCGATGTAAGTGCGATAATAAATGTTTTCTTGTAAAATATTTAGTTTGAAAATTATTTAAAACAAAATCAAATGAAGGTTTCTCCATATTTGGGATGAATTTAGGCACTTGTATTTCTCTTCTATTATTTAAATCATTTAAAGGAAAATACAAAGATTGCATTTGCTCTCTAGTCATTGGTGGTACAAATGTTGTTCTGGCATAATGCATTGCTAATGTAGGTAATTTACCATCTAAATCTAGGGATGGTGGTAACCCTTTTCTAACTCTATCATGAAAATCTTGATAAATCATTGTTCTTAATGGTTCATAGGTTGCAATAGATTGATCAAAATGATAAGTATCTTCTTCTTTCCTTTTTTCAACAGGCACAAATAATCCTCTATAAGGTTCTATTGTTCTGGTTGATTCAGGTGCCCAATAATAAGAATACTTATGATAAAAGTGAATATAGTATTTTGCATCCATCTTAATAAAAAGTAAAGATATTATTTTTGTAAATTTTATCAATTAACAACAATAGACATACCAAATACTTTTGAAAATTCTCAATCATCATTGCTCTTGCTGATTTGCTTGGAATGTGCTTCAAATACTAATATTAGTTCAAACAAAATGATTGTGAAATATGTCACATATTATTCAAAAACTAAAATATAATAAAACAAACCTGAATATCTTGTATATATTTAAAATAATCTTTAAATTTTACCATATAATTAACGGCTTGTTGTAAAGCTCTTTCTTCATCTGTTAATTCTTCATTCCTATCTCCTCTATAACTTTCAATTTCCTTTTCACTTGGTTTTTCTTCTTCATAAACTAAACGTATAGGATCTCTATCTTCATAGTCATGTTTGTCAATTTTTTTCTTTAAAGGTTTAAATAATTGAGATAACTCTTGTTGTTCCCTTAATTTTAATTCATGAGCTTGTTTTGATAAATCAAATCTTTTCAATTGTTTTTCTTTTTCATGTTTTGAACCGTTTTTTACTGTCTTTTCTTTATCAGAAAGTTCACCTCCGTAAAGTCTTTTTACTTGATGGGTAAGTACAATAGGTTCTGGTTTATCGGAATATTCTTCATCCATCTTTTTATTCATTGCAATTCTATTTCCAAGATTGACAATTTCTTCACATAATGAGACGTAATCTTTTCCTAATACTTTTTCTAGTTCTTTTAATACTCTATCTTCAGTAATTATTTCAATTAAATTTCTTTTCTTTTGTGATGTTAATTGAGGGTTATTTTGTACTTGTTGATGAATATATTGAACAATTCTTTTAGCAGCACGGAGCGGTAATGTTTCTAATGAATCATCAAATACATGTGAAGTTGTTTGTAAAGTAGATTTAACTTCCTCTTCTTTAGTATAATTAGGATCCGATTGTATAGGTTCTACATTTCCGATTAATTGTGTTTTACCTTGTGAATAATCCAAAGATTGAACATTTTCTATAGGTAAGGAAATTTGTTCTTGTACGGGAGCCTGGGTTCTAATCCAAGTCTCACTCATTTTTTCATTGTTGCATTGTTCATGACAACCTTCTATCAACATTCCACAAAGCCTAAAAATACTAGATGAACGGAGAAGCAAGGTATAAAAAGCAACAAATGGAAAGAAAAATTAAATGTCGAGCATGATGTTAGATGCAGAGGATAGTATTCCACAAGAAATACACAACAAGAAAACAAGATTTTTCGGAGGAGGTACCACTTCAATAACAAAAGCCAGATTATATGAATTACACAGGAAATTCTACTATTGGCCAATTATTTTATGTTTTATAATATTTTCAATTATTTCTATTTTATTTATATTGTTAGGAGAATTTATACATGACCCTAACGAATTTATAATACCATCCAAATGTAAATTATTAAATACTTTGAAATGTAAAGAAGAAACTAATTATAACTTTAATTACAACATACAATTAAGCAAATTTCATAAATTTACAAATTCATTTTCTTTATTATTTAAACGTTCCATTGATGATAGCAAAGATATTTATTGTTATTATGAAGTATCAATGAACGATGGATCTACAAAGGATAGCATCAATGCAATTAAACAATCCACACTTGGGAGTATTGTAGATTGTTACTTGAATTCCGATGATAAACAACACATTTCTTTCTTTAAAATAGAATCATTAATTAAATATGCATTATTAGTTACTGGTGTTGTTCTGCTGTCTGTTTCTGCTTTCTGTTCTACAACAATATTTATTTTGTACTTCCCTTTGAAAAAAGCTTATGACAGATATCAAGTGAAGAGAAGAAGTGGCGCCTTGGCAAAAGGGGCTACACCACCTGCCCCTTTCTTAAACCCTTCCTCTTCTTTACTTGGAACAGTTTCTACTTCCATGGCAGATGAAGGGAATAACATTGCTTCAGCTTACATCAATGAAGAAGAAGAAGTATTTGATGTAGCACCAACTATTTATTATCAACAAGATTCCTTTAAAAACAATGATGATAAAGAATTATTATTGAAAGACAATAATCTATAATTCCGAAACCAAGTGTACCCACACAATAAGAAAATAAAAATTTTATCATTAAAAAAATGCTGCGAATTATTTCTTCATCTCTTTCTAAAAATTTAAATATTTTCAATAAACAATCACCCGTATTGAATGTGTTAAATAATAAAATTAACAAAAGTTTTCATCGTTCCAAAATAATAATTAATGACAATAAATTTTCAAATACATCATTGAATATACTACCTTCTCAACCTATTAAGCGCCACTTTAGTAAATCTTTAATATCTATGGATGAAGATGATGAAGGTGTTTCTATTTATTTAGAAAGACATAAACATTATAGAGCCAAAGATCTCTCCAATATATCCAATGCACCATTACCACCTACTTTAATAACAGAATTCCCAGAAGACATTGTTCTCGGAGTGAAACCAAGTGTTCCACAAGAAGGTAAAACTTATGTTAAACCAATTGGGTTCAAAGAATATTTTGCAGTTTTAGATAAAATTTTAGCAAGAACCCAACAAAGAGGGATACCTGTTCAAAGTATTGCCGTTGCAGTAAGTGGTGGAGGAGATTCACTTGGTACTGCCTTTTTAGTAAAGAAATGGATAGATTATTTAAAACAAACTAAAGATATATTTATTGAATTACATGCAATTGTTGTTGACCACAAAATGAGAGAAGAATCTCATGCAGAATCTATTTACACTTATAAACTTTTAAAAGATACAATGAAATATCAAAATGTTCATGTTTTTGAATTAATTTGGAATGAAGATGAAAAGCTTATACAAAGAGTAGCTAGAAGAAAAAGACAATTAATATTTAATGCAGAATGTGTACAACATGGTGTAACATTATTTATTTCTGGACATCATAAACAAGATAATATTGAAACAATGATTCATAGAATTGCATTTGCTAGTGGAATAAATGGATTGAATGGTATGCCAATTATACATACAACAAAAGTTGGTGATGCAACTGTTGTGTATTCAAGACCTGGATTAGTTTTTGATTCTCTTGAATTAAGAGCTACTTGTATTGCAAATGGTATTAAATGGGTAAATGATCCAAAGAATTTGGATTTAACAGAATTTAGAGGTGCAATTCGATCGAAATTCCATCAATTGGGACAGTACGGTGTGACAGAGGCTGGCTTTTATCGTTTGTTAATGACACTAGGTGCTGTTAGAAATATTTTAATAAGGGAAGTATTAGCTTTCTTTAATAGATATGTTAGATTTGATGATGAAATTGGATTTGTTGGTATATATTTCTATAATATAGATAGAGTGCCTGAATTTATTGCTATAAATGGAATAAGTGCAGTGATACAATATGTCACTAACAGAGATTATCCCGTTTCATTATCTTCACTAAAAAGAACAATAAGATCATCTTCAACAACAAGTAGATCTGTTGGTGGATGTTCACTTATACCTGAAAAGAAAGTTTTATTTATTATCAAAGATGCAACAAAGAATAAGATGAATCCAAGAACTAAAACTTTAAGATATCATGATGATGGTGTTTTTTGGGATGGTAGATTTTTCATTCAAGTATTCCAATACAACAAGATGCGTAAAGTAGAGAGAGAAATAATTTACTCAAAGAAAGTATCTCAAGATAATGTTGAGACTTATGACAATGTTCACATCCCAAATTATTCTGGAAAAGTAGATACTAACCCACATTCTGTACTAACCGTTAGACCACTAAATCAAAAGGATATTAAATACTTTTTAGAGCATTACCCATTAATGATGTTGGCAACTAAAACTTATCCTCAATTTTTATTAAGGTCTTTCCCTGTGATAGAAGATGAGAAAGGTATTCTTGCTATTCCTTTCCTTAATTTCAAAAGACAAAAAGATGTTTTTGTTAATGTTAAATTTATGCCAACTCATGCAAAGTTTGTTCCAGCAGAAATTGACAGTTTATACGATTTTGTAAAACTTTTTAACAAAGAATAAAATTAAATTATTATTAAGGAGTAAATTTTAAGGACATTAAAACCTTATTAAAAACATCTTCATGAATCAACATCTTATAACTAGATTGATAATATACGTGTAGTTGAAAATCACATCCTTTTGGTTTTAACGTTACAGTTCTTTGAAATAGATAATTGGAATGTTTGCCTGATTTTGCATAACTAAGTGATGTACTTGAATGTAAAGCTTTTGATCTAACCCTTTGTTTAGCTTCAATACTATTGTCAAGAACTAGATTTGCGTCATCATTTAAAAAGATTTGTTGTTGGTCAAATGATAATCCAGTAGGTGTTGAAGGTGACCAACTCTTTCTATTTTCAACTTTTGAGGTCAATAACTTTGTTGGACCTTCATTACTACTATTAAGATTTCCACTATTTTCATCTAAAAGTTTTATTGCAAAAGTGGTTGTATATGCCTCTTCAATACTATCTTTAGTTGTAGATAAAACATTCATAATTACTTCTTCTAAGCAACCTTGAATAGGTTTTTGAATAGTTGTTTGTTCTAAAGTGTGTACTTGATATAAATGATCTTCATTATTAATATCTTTAGAAAGATCTAATGGTTGTATATCTAATAACATTTCAACATCTTCAACATCTTTTCTTTCTTTAATTTTATTTATAATAAAATCCATTCTTTCTTTCAATGTCATATTATTTAAAAAAGATTGAAAAATAATTTGATCTGTACAATTTAATTTAGAATTTGATTGATCTGGTGAAATAATATGAATTAAATTATCTTTTTTCATTAATCTCCAACCTAATGGGAAATAACCACAATAAATATTTTCAGATAAATCTTTACTATAATAAGTATTTAAAAAATTAAAATTATCTAAAATTTTATCAAATACTGGTTCATTGTAATGTCCACAATTTGATATATATTGAAATACATATGTTAAACCAATTTTAGTTTGTATACCAACACATGTAATTCTATAAACTTTTTTATATAAAGAATAAAAACATTGAAATTTATAACCTTCCCAATATTCTTGTTTTGTAATTTTATGTAAATTTGTAATCATTTTAAATGAATTTCTTTTTTGATAATTTTTAATCATATCTTCCATAATTGAATTTACATTATTATCATAAACATAATATACATTAATATTATCTGTAATAATCTCTTCATTAAATAATTGTGTTGGACTAACAAATATCATTTTATCTGATTTAGCAATAGTTGACCAATTTTTAGGTAATTTAAATCTTAACATTTTTAATAATTCACAACGATTTACCATTTGTTCAATGGTTGATTGTTTTTTCTGTCTTTCTTTTGGAGATAAGAATGAATCATCTTCTAAAATTAAATTATTTCCAATTAAATTATTATTCCCTTCTTTAGAAAGTATTAATTGTTGATTATAACTCTTAGTAATTAACTGAATGGCACTAACCCATTGTGAAACATCTTTCACTGATGGATCATCTCCAAATTGTAAATAATTTTCATTTTTAAATTTTAATCCAATATCAAGGTAGAGTAGAGGGTTAGATTGATCCGTTACTAATTCAATACCTTTCCCGCCAGAATTACTTCTATTTTTATTTCGATCCGTCATACTCCCGCCTAAATTATTATCTACTGCACTACCATTGCCATTTTGATTGTTAGAAAAGTAATATGATAATTTTTGAATGGTAATTACTTGTTTTTCTTCATCTCCTAAATAGGTAATATCACTTAAATCAAAACTAGCAATACCTAAACAATTATCTTTTCTATATTTTGCATTATTCATTAATTTAAAATAAATTTTAGTTTGATTTGTTAATAATGGAATTTGTAATGTTTCATTGTAAATTGGAAATCCATGATCATAATTTACAATTTTAGTTTTTTGTATAAAATAAATACCTTCTTGTTCATTATTATTTGTAAATGAATTATTATTTGAATTTTCAATTGTAATTGTAGTTGTGTTTCTTTGAATTTCAATTGGTTCTTGTCCATATTGAACAATTAAATAGGGATTTACATTTGATTTATTTGTGTAAAGATGATCAATTCTTGAAATTCTAATGGAAATGTGACATATGGCATTTTCAATTAATTGTTGAGCACTAGTGATATTTAATGGTCCCGAATTTGTCATTACAGTTAATCCTTTATAGTTACTATCTTTTCCATTTGTTTCAATATTGTTGATATTACTATTGGAATTGTTGTTATCAGCACTATCGGATTGCAAAGAAGCTGACAAGATGGGCAAAGGCATTTTGTTTTTCTTTTAAAAAAAATAAATTTTTGTGAAAGAACTGGTGTTAATTTGTTTTTTGTGATTGATGATGGAAGGGCTGGTGAAGTTTAATTATTTTCAAAAAAAGTATGATTATATTTGCGATGATTCACAAGTACTGTTCACTGGCTCCTTTCAAGCTGCCGAGCTGTTGCTTTATAATCTAAATCTAACATTTGAATTTTGATCTAGCCTTTGCTGTTAATCTTTGCTTCTTTTTTAGTGGAACAAGTATGGTTGTAAAAAATGAACAAATTTCTCTTTCAACAATTATTAAAGGATTCCTTGTTTCATGATAATACATCAACTAATAACCAAAATGATCATTTGAATAATTCAAAAGTAGATTCAACAGATAGGGTTATTGAAGAATTAAAAGAGATTGATTCTTCTTTCTTTAAGATTTGTAATTATGATAAAACTTTGGAAAGATTAAATAAAATATCGGAATCTTATAATGAACAAAATATTAATAAATATTGTTTATTATCAATTAAAATAAATAAAATAATATGTAAATTATTAAATAATGAAAGTAATAATATATCTTCACTTTCACATAAAGAAGAAGATAGTTCATTAGAAGGAGTATTGTCACAATTAAAACGAGAATTATCAAATGGTAAGAATTTTTTTATCATTTTAAATTTAACAAAAATAGAATTATTAATTAAGAATAATAATTATAATAAGTATTTATTATTTGGAATGAAAAGTTATTTAATAACATTAACAAATCAAATAACTTTAATGAAAACAAAAGAATATAAACAAATTATTGAAATTTTAACGGATGGATTTACATTGATTTTACAATTATTATTTACAAAATTTCTAAAAATAGAAAATAAAGAAATTAATCAATTTGAAAATATTCAAGAAGCAATTCAATCTAATTTTTCAGGATTATTGTTTTTTGAAAAAGAAAAGAAAAAACGAAAATTAAAGAAGAAAAAGAAAATAATTTCTTTTTTATTTTATTTTGAACAATTAAAAAGTTTTTTAAATAAATTGGAAGATAAAGATGTTTTAAGTGATTTATTTAGTTTTCATTTAGAGTTTTGTAAAACATTAAATTTATTATGTATAAATTATATTTTAAGAAAGAAATATAAAAAAGTTTTAAAATTAATTTATTTTAAAGATAGTAATCAAAATTTAATTGAAGAAATATTTAATTTATGGTTTATTAATGATGAATTTAAAACTCAAATAGATGAATGTATAAACGATTCAGAATTATATCTATCAATATGTTTATATAAACAAAATGATATTAATAATTCATTATTTCATTGTAAAAACTCTTGTAATCGTGGTTATTTACCGTCTCTCTATTTTTCATCTTTAATTTTATTTGAAAAAGAAGAATTTATAAAATCGAAAGAAAGTTTTTTAAAATTAATAGAAATATTAGAAAAAAAAGAATTATTTAATTATTTAGATTATTGTTCTGAAATACAATTAAAATCAATGAATTATATTGCAATGATTTATGCAAAAGAAGGTAATTTTGTGGAATCTTTAAATTGGTTTAAAAAGTCATTACACTTTGTCAAATCAAATTTTAATCAATCTTCTGAGAAGTTAATAGTTATGAAAGAAAGAGTTAAATCAATGTATTTTGCAGCAACTTTAAATGGAATAATTGGAAATTTAATGGAAAAAAGAAATTTATTAATTGAATTATATCGAATATTAACAAATAAAGATGAAATGAAAAACAAAGTAAAGATTAGTCCAGTATTAGTTTTTTATCAATTATCCTGTTGTATGATAAAAGAAGAAAAATATATTGAAGCCTCTGAATGTTTAAATTATTTATTACAAGTTATTATTACAGGAATGGATGTAAGTTAATTATTTAATATATTTTTGTAATTATAATTTCATTAATAGAAAGAGAAATGTTGGGGTAATATAGAGACAAGTGACTTTGATGATAATAACGATGAATTAGTTTCTTTGTCAAAGATTTTAATTTCATATATTTATTGTTTATTACAAACACATAATTATGAGATGGCTTTATCGTATTGTAATTTTCTATTAAATAACGACGTTAAAGATAAAACTACAGTTGTTTTATATAAATGTGATGCTTTATTATGTTTAGAAAGACCAATAACTGAATGCGAAGAATGTTTAGAGAAGGTTTTGAAACAAGATGAAGAATTACTTTCTTTTCATCGTTGTATATTATATAACAATAAGGCAATGCTTTTAATTTGTAAAAAAGAAATAACACAAGCTCAACAATTATTGAAGAAAGCAATAAGTCTTTTTAAAAGATCAACTTCCTTAGATTCTAAATTATTATCAGATATTTCACTTTGCATTACTTTTAATTTAACTTTAACTTGTATTGAATTAAATCAATTAGAAGATGCTAAAACTTGGTGGTTTTCTCTTAGAAATATTCCTTTAGATTCAGAAAGAGATTATTATATTACTTTATATAAAACAATTCAACAACAATTTAATTTTGAAATCACAGATAATATTGCAATGTCAGCAGTGACTGGGAAAGTATCAAGTGAGCAACAAACAAAATTAGATATCTTTCTACTTTATCTGTTGATTAATAAGGAAAAATAAATATAAAAGCTTACAAAAAAAGTGAAAAAATGCAAAGCAAAAAGAAAACTGTTGTAGACAGCAAGAAAGTGGTTGCCACTGCTCCGAAGGATAATAATAAGAAAGAGGATAAAACAAAGGATGATAATAAAAAAAGAGAAATTCAAGCACAAAAACAATTATTTTGTAGTTATTTAATTAAATATATAATTCTATCCTTTCCAATAATATTATTTATCTATTTTACAATTATTTATTTACATTACTCGAATGTCCCACCAAGTGTTGATTATTATGAAAGTTATTTAACTTTAACTGAAGATAAAGAACAATCTAAACAAATATTAACTTTCCAAAATAACTCAACTAAAGAAAAATATGTTGAAATATTAAATAGATTTGAATCAAATAATGATAATAATATTAAATTATATGAAGAGATTAAATATTTAGATGAAAATAAAATTAAAGGAATTTTAATTGTAGTTCATGATTTTGGATTACACAGTGGATTAACATTAAAATCAACATTTGAACAAGAGATTTTATTAAATAATTTTTTAATTTATTATTTTGATTTTAGAGGACATGGTAAATCAAGTGGACAACGTTGTTTTGTAAATAATTTTAATAATACTTTATTAAATGATTTAGATCAAGTAATTAATGAAAGAATTCCAACAATTAAAAATCAATTAAAATTAAATGAAAATATACCATTATTTATTTTAAGTGATTCTATTGGAGGTTTAATAACTATGGCTTATCAAAAATATAAAGATTATAAAATTAATAATTTAATTAAAGGATTTATTTTTAATTCTGTTCCTTTACCTGGTTTTGATTTAAAATTAACACCAATTAAAAATCATTTATTAAAATTTTTAATGTTACATACACCATCTTTTCCAATTAAATCATTTATTCCATCAATTAATTTACAATATTTTACAATTACAAAAGATTTAAATAGAGTTAAAGAAGTAATTAATGATCCATGGAAATGTCATGGTGTTTATATATTTAGTGAACAACAATTAATTAATTTTGTTTTAGGTGACCCTAAAATTATTTACAGTGAAAGTGATGATGAAGATGAAAAGAAAGAATTAGAAGAAAGAAAAATAGTTTGGGAAGCTTTAGAAAAAGAAAATAAAAAGAAAGGATATGGTTATGGTTTATTTAATGTAAAGTTATCATTAAGACCTGATATGTATACAATTACAACTGGTAATGCATTGTTAAGATTAATGGAACAAGTACAAGATTATAAAGAAGATGAAAATAAAACCTTAGTATTATTTGGAACAGAAGATTTTATTACAAAGGTGGAACAAGTAAAAGAGGTATTTAAACATGTAAATATTTACAATGAAAAATATAGAGATTTATTAAATGAATTAGATAACGAAAATGTTTTAAAGGATATTCTGAATTTCATGAATCAAAAAGTATAAACTTTATCAATAAAGTTGTGAATTGAAAAGCATCCGTCTCAACCATTTCTTTTTACCTCCTCGTGAAGCAGTAACTTTTTTGGGTTAAAAAAATAGAGACATAACACACTAGATGACTAACTTTTTGTCAAAGCTGTTCAATCGTTCCGACTCCGGTACAGACTCTACTTCTCTTCTTTCCCAAGATAAAACTACAATAAATTATGCAAGTCACCAAGATGTGGATGAACAAGAGATAATAACTAATTCTACAGCAAACGCAGAAGAAGGTTCAAATGAAGAATATTTCAAGAAATTATCTTCTCGTACAGCCGGTTCTATTCAAACTATTTTTTCAATTATTAACACAATGGTAGGAAGTACAATTCTATCATTAGCTTGGGGTTTTAGACAAAGGTAAATTTAAATTTTATTTGTTTATTATAATTATTTTAAAAAAGTGGATTATATTTAGGTATTGTAGTATTTATTATTGTTGGATTGATTAGTTATTATACAATGCATTTAGTAGTTCAACATTCTTTATTTAAATATAGATATGAACCTAAAGAAGAAGATGAAGAAAAGAAAAATATAATAGATTCTAATAACTCTATAATAAATAATGTAAATGATAATAATGAATATACAAATAATACATCTACTACTTATTATACATCTGTAGAAAATGATCAAAATTTATTAAGTAATTCAAATTTATTGATGACAAGAGACATAAAGAAAAAATCTAAAAAAACTAAAGTTTTAACAGAAATTCAAGATTTTTCAAAAGTTTGTGTTGAACATTTAGGAAAATGGAGTGAAATTATTTGTTTATTATCAAGTGTTGTCATTTTAATTGGTGCATCTATTGCATATCATATTTTTATGAAAGATTGTTTATTAAGTATTGTAAATGGTATATTTAATATTCAATATGATACAGATATTATTTATCCATGGGTACAAAATGGACCACCTTGGTATTGGAATGGTATATTTTCATCATTTATTATTATTGTAATTGTTTTTCCAATTTCTTTATTGAAAAATTTAACAGTTTTAGGAAAATTAAATTCATTTGGAATATTCTTTGTATTATTTTTAATTGTATTTATTTTATATACATGTATTGAACAAATGATTGATCCATTTGATAATCAAGTAACTGTAGTTATAACAAGTGTAAAAGAATTAATGACATCATCTTTAATTGATAATAATTATTTAACTCAATATAATAATGATCACTTTTCTATTAGTGGTGAAAGAATAGAGAAAGGTGACACTGTATTAGTTAATCATTTAGATTTATTTAATGCGCATTTTAGTCACTTATTAGCTATTTTATCTTTGAGCTTTTTTATTCACAATGTGATTGGAAGTATTTTAAAGAATCAAAAATCTTTAAAACATACAAAGAGAGATACAGCTGTTGCTTACATTATTGCTGGTCTTATTTATGCTGTACCTGGAATGTTAGGCGCATTTGCGTAAGTTTTTTTTATTGTAATATTATAATTTTTATTATTGTAAAATAGTTTCCGTTATTCACCAATTATTCAACAAAACTTTTTAAATCAATTTTCTTCACATAGTATTTATGCAAATATTGCCAGAGCATCAGTTCTATTTCAATTAATTACAATTTATCCATTATTATTGACAGTTATAAGAAGTCAAGTTTTTAGTTTTATTTACAGAAAAAACCCCGAAAAACAGAGCTATCCAGGTATTTTGCAAGTATTTTGTTTAAATCTTTTCGTTTGTTCGTAAGTATTACTTTATTTTACATTTAACCTTTACAACAAAATATTACAATAGAATTACGTTTGCATTTTCTGCTTTTTATCCAATGGTCGGTACAGTTTTGAGATATACAGGAGCTATTTGTGGTTTATTGTACATGTATCTATTACCTGTTGCAATTCACTTGAGAGTTCAATATAAAAAGGGAAAACTAACAATATTTTCAATCATTTTCCATTCAACATTAATTTTGTTAGGTTTAAGCGTTTTAGTTTTACAGTTTGTTAGTTTTGAAAGAACACCACAAACAACATCCAGTTAATAAAAATAATGCCTGTTACTTTTGAAGCTTCCACTTGTGTTTTAATAATATTCCTATTGACAACTTATTAATGACGTAGACTTTATTTTCTCTCCAATTTCCAAAGATTGACAAAATTGCCCATTACAATGGAATCATCTTCCCGCTAAAATCAAAAAAACTTGCTAAAAATACTCTTTTCTGTTTGTTTATGCAACATGCTTGAAGCTTCAAATAACAACGTCTAATGGTTTTAAATATAAATAATAGAAAGAAAAAAGAAGAAAGCCTTCACGTCATCTATTCTTCCTTTTAATTAACTGTTAGTTGACAAATAATCACTCCGATAGTTTAAAATCATGATATCCTCATCATCTCCTTTTCTTCCTTCTTCCTCTACTGCTAATACTGCAGTTAATGTACAATCTTCATATTCTCCATATCATGATATTCCACAAAAATTATCTTCTCATATTTTAAAACAATTAATAATTGCCTCAAAATCAAGTAATTTTCAACAAAATCAAATTTTAGAAAATTTATTTGAAAATTTAATTCAAATAATAGATACAGATATTCTTTTATTAAATAAAGATATTACTCAATTAGTTGAAAAATCACCAACCCTTGTTAATAATAATATTTATATAGAATCTACAACAAATATTTGTTATCATTATTATTTTCAAATTGTTGCTGATTATTTTATAATGGATGAATTTGGAAATGAAAAAGCAAAAGAGATACAACACGTTTTATTTAAATTATTTACAAATAATTATTTTTCTTGTATATATGTTTTATTATTTTATAAATGGGTAAGTTAATATTATAATTTATATTTATATCTATTAGTTATTTATTAGTAAACATTTAACATTAATTGGAATAAATATTTTTCTAAAAGGAGTAAATAAATTATTTTGGTCTGACATTGACAATAAATCATTAAAATTTTATAGTATTTTTAAATTTTTACAACAAGATATTTTATTGAGTAGGAATCAATTTATAAATTTAAATGAAAGTACATTACCACAAGTACAACAACAACAAATAAGTAATAATATAGATAGTAATAATATAAATAATAATTTTACAATTAATGAAGTGATAGATGATGAAGATGTTTCTTCACAAATTGATTTACAAAAATTAACACAAACAAAAAGAAATGAATTAATATCAATAATATTTAAATTTTTCTTTTTTTATGAAAATAGAGATTGTAAATTTAAATTAAAAACATTTTTAATTCAATTATCACAAATAAATAAATATAACAATGAAGAAAACTTTAAAATGTTAAGTGATTTATTTGTAAATGAAAATATACCATTACTTTCAACAATAAGAGATGAAGAAATACTTTTAAGTTTATTATCTAGATTTAAATTATTTTCACAATTAGAAATATCTAATCGTACTAAAATAAAATTACAAGCAAGTATCTATGCTTGTACTAGAGTTGGAGCACCAAACTATCCAGAAAGAAATGTTAGACATTTAGCTCAAAAAACATTAGATGAATTATTCCCTAGTGGTAAATATGCTAGATGGTGGTTAAATACTTCTTTTAGATTATTTCATTATTATTGGCCTTTAAGTTTTATTAATTGGACAAAAGAGAAGATTAAATCTATTTGTTGGAATTTACCTAAAAAAGTAATAGATTGGTTATATAGTCAGATAAATTTAGAACCTGAATTAATTATTGATTCATCTGCATTAAGTAATTGGGAGAATCATCCAGTAGATGATGAATATAATATTAATTATCAATAAAGTATTTATTATTTATTCTTCTTCCTCTTCTGTATTTTGTTGGTCATGTTTAGAATATTGTTCAGTGAAAAGGTCTGGATTTTCTCTATAATGTGAAGCTTTTCTATCCATAAGACTGAAATGTTTAGAATACATTCTATTAATAAGTGATTGTCTTTGTACAATTCCTAGATTTGTTAATCCCTTTTCATATAAATGTATTATCTTTTCTTTATCTGTTAAATCTTTATATTTTCTAAAATCTTCTCTACTAATTCTAAGAACATATTCTCTAAAATTATAATCATAAAATTGATTTCCACCCTTCAATAAATTTCTATATAAACTTAATACTTGATGTTTTGTTGGCAGTGCTTGTTTCATTTTTTTTATCATTAAACACTTGCTTGAAGCGGAAATCCTTGAAGATAGTTTTGAAGGAAGTATTAATAATAACTACAAATAATTTCTAATGAAAAATTGATTCTTTTCACTAGTTGGCTTGAGGCTGTTATTCAAAACATTAGTTTTAATATTCCAATTATTAAATAATTGATGGCCCCTGTGCCTTTTCTCCATTCACCGTCTCCAAATTGGAACTGAACGTCTTGTTCATGGCCACCGAATAGACATCAAAAAAAATAATACTTTTCACTTCTTCATCATCTACTTTCTTCTTACAAACAAGTATAATCATTATATAGGTCATATCATAATCTTCAAATAGATAATAGTATCTCATTCAATAATAAAAAAATGATTTCCATAGATCCTATTGTATTTCGTCCTCCTTCTCCTCCTTCCTATTCAATGACAGAAATTGAAGGAAGTAACAATCAAACCAATAACAATCACGTTAAAGGAAATTTAACTACTTTACTTTCTTCTACTTCAACTAGTGATTTATATAATAACGATGAAGAACATAAATTAAATGTTTCAACAACACAACAAACAAGTAATTCAACAATTCTTTCAATAATGTCTTCTAATTGTGAAGAAGAAGAAATTAAAGTAAAAAGTAAACGTCAAAATTATTTATATAATCCACTTTTATTTCAAATGGATACAAAAACTATATTTTATATAAATACACATTTTTTAAAGAATTTACAACCATTTGATAATTTTTTAAATGATGATAATGAATTACAACAAGAATTATCTTGTTTTTTTTGTAGATATCAAAATGCAGTAACTACAATTTTATATTCACATGGAAATGCAGAAGGTAATTATTTAATAATTTATTTAATAATTTAATTTAATAATGAATAGATATTGGTCAATTAAAAAAATGGATGATTTATTTAAGTAGAACATTACAATGTAATACAATGTGTTATGATTATCAAGGTTATGGTTGTAGTAATAATGAACCTTCAGAAAAACATTTCTTTAGTGGTAAGTATTGTTTAAATAAATAATTAATTTAAATAAATAAATAGATATTCGATTGGCATTTAAATATTTAACTGATCATTTAAATATTCCAAGTAATGAAATTATATTATTTGGTAGATCAATTGGTACAGGACCTACAAGTGATATTGTTAAAGAATTAGTTGAAAAACAAATTCCTATAAAAGGAGTAATTTTACAATCACCTTTATTATCAGCAATTAAAACTAAATTTAATTTATTTACAGTTCCTGATTTTTTAATTACAGATATGATGAAGAATGAAGATAAATTTCAATCTATTTGTCATTTACCTTTTTTAAAGAATATTCCCATTTTAATATTCCATGGAAAGAAAGGTTTGTATTTTATTTATTTAATTATTTTAATATTTGTTTAGATTTAGTTGTTCCTTTTGAACATGGTGAAACATTATTTAGAATAATAAGTTCAAAATTTATGGCCAATGAAAAGTATTTAGCTAGATTTATTAATTTATTAGAAGCAGGACATAATAATTGTGAAAGTTTATATTTAAATGAAATGATTGATGAAATGGATAAATTTATTGTAAATAGAAATGAAGAAAATTTAATGATTGAAGGAAGTTATATTACAAAGCCAATCAAAGAATTAATTGAAAAGTAATATTTTAAGTAACAACAACAATTTGTACTATAAACTACTACTTTTAGTAGATGAGACTTTTCTTTGTCTTTTTAACAACCTCAGTGCGCATAATCTATTCAGTTGTTGCGCTTTACAATTTTCTATATATTTTGACTTTAACATTGTGTTTAAATAATAAAAATAAATAATAAACAAACAGCTAACAAACAACAACAATATGAAATTTATTACAAGACTATCTAATTCTCGTGGTTATGTAGATCATGATTGGTTGAAATCTTATCATACCTTTTCCTTTGCTAATTATTGGGACAAGAATTACACGGAATTTGGTGCTTTGAGAGTGTTGAATGAAGATGTGATTGCACCACAAAATGGATTTCCTTTACATCCTCATAGAAATTATGAAATATTTACTTATGTTTTGAAAGGAAAGATTACCCACAAAGATTCAATGCAGAATTCAGAGGTTTGTGGCAGAGGTCATGTACAGTTCACATCAGCTGGAAGTGGAATTAGACATTCAGAATATAATTGTGAAAGAAATCAAGAAGCTCAAATATTACAGATATGGGTTAAACCAAGAGAATTAAATACTCAACCAAATTATCAATTAAAATTCTTTCCAGAAGAATCAAAATTAAATCAATTGTGCTTAATGATTGTTCCAAAAATTAAGGGAGAAAAGAATAGTGATGAATTTATTACAATAGATCAAAATTTCTTTGTATTCTCTAGTTTATTAGAAGAGAACAAATCTGTTGAACATGCTTTGCAAGTTGACAGACAAGTTTATATTCATTTACCAATTACTAATTCTAACGTTGAATTAGAATTAAGTTCTTCCAATAATAATGGCACTACAGAGAAAGTCACACTCAAGGCAGGTGATGGTTGTTATATTTTACCAAGTCCTGGTTCAGATGATGTTGAAAATTTAATAATCACTGGCAAGGGAAGTGGTTGTTTGAATGAATTTGTGTTAATGGATATGGAAAGAACATTATTCTAAACAAACAATACATTTTGTAAAGTTATAAAACAATTAATTGTTTTGATTACAATAATGAATGTCATTAAAATAAAATGTCAAAACTTGTTAAAGTAATTACCGTTCTATTGTTATGCACACTTTTGATTAGCGATTCCTTCACAGTTAACCACATCAAGTTGAAACCACAACAAACTCATAAACCACCTCAAACCACAAATGTTGGCCCAGACTTTTTACTTCCTAGGCCAAAACTTTATTCTGGACTTCAAACTAAAACAAAGAATCCATTATACTTTGGAACAATGTGGAACCAATATGAAGATGAACAAGGATATTTCATTCGTTTAAGAGAAACTTTAGATTATAATAGTATTGAAGTTAATACTAAAGTTGAAAGAGCTGATCCATTAACATTTTCTAAAGTTGTTGTAACAGATAATTATCACATGAATACACAATTAAATTTTACATGGGTTAAATATCCAAATCAATTAAATAACTTTGCTTTAAGAATTACAGGTGAATCTTTATATGATGTAAAATTAAAAGAAAAAAGAGATAGTAGAGTAGCTGTATATTTTTATATTGGATTAGCTGATGGTATTGTAAACGATCCAATTTTAGATAAAAATGGTGAACTAGTATTGACTGGAAAGGATAATTTTTACGGTGGTTTTACAATGTCAACTAGTTATTTAAATGCAAAGAATTTAGATCATAAAGTTGGTTTTGAATCTGCGCAAAACACATTTTACTTTTCTAATCAAACAAATCAACCATATTATGCCAGTGCACAGGTGGTTGATATGTTACAAAGTGGTGTTTCCAATAAGAATAGTCCAGCATGTTGTTTAGGAACTTCAAATCACAGACAGTTATTACCAAATATGAAGTTTGGACAGAATGGAAGAAATAATTTAATTGTAATTCAAAAGATTTTAGAAACACCATTTGATTGGTTAGTTGTATTTGAAAATACTGAAAATCCATTAAATCAAGAACAAAAATCTTTACAACATGTTGAACAAATTTATAATTCATATAAAGAACAATTTGAGAAGAAATTTGATGAAACTTATTCAATTGGTAATTTTGCAAGAGAAAATAATTTAAATGAAATGAAATATAGAGAATTTGCTTTACAAACATTTAGTAGTTTAATTAATGGATTAAGTTATTTTGAAGGAACTGGATTTATGAAAAACATGTCAAATCCTACTCAACCTGTAATTGTATTACAAGACAGAAAATTATTATCGTTAATTCCTTGTAAATCTGCCTTTCCTAGAGCATTTTATTGGTAAGTTTATTTAATACGTACTATTTTAACCATTGTCACAAAAGGGATGAAGCATTCCAAGAAATGTTACAAATGAGATGGAATAGAGATATCTTTGAAGAAGTTGCTTATACTTGGCATTTTGAATCTATTTTAGATCCTAATACTGGTTGGATTGCAAGAGAACAATTTATTGGGGATGAAGCTAGATTTCAACAACCAGAAGGAGCGTGGTATGGTTTAAATAATCAAATGAATGTAAGTTGTGAAATAATTATTTAATTTACAATTTAAAACAGCCTCCTGTATTTTTCATTACAATTGAAAGATATGTTGAAATGACAGATAAGGCAAGAGTTTACAATTATTTTACAAGAACTGGATTGTTTGAAAGATTAGAAAAAGTTTTCCATTGGTATTTAACTACAATGCAAGCTAAGAACAGTGAACCTTATACTTTCATGTAAGTATAAATATTTAACTTTTTGTAACACAATTTTATAGATGGAATGGAAGAATTGCAGATTGTAGTGTTGATTCTGGATTAGATGATTATCCTCGTTTTGATACATTTGAAGAAGGTGAATCAGATGTTGATATACAAGCATGGATGGGTAAGGCAGCTCTAGTTATGACTAATTTAGCAGTTGAATTAAAAAAACCAGTTGATCGTATTAATTATTACAGAGATTTAAGTTACAAAATTGTATCAAATTTAAGAAATTTATATTGGAATGAAAATATACAATTTTATGTAGACAAGTCAACTAAATTTGGATTGAATTCTCACATTGGTGTTCCTGGAATGTTGCCTATTTGTTTAAATCTTGAAATTAATGAAACTAGAATTGAAAAGACAATTGAAAAGATGTCAAGCACAGAATTTCTATTTTCAGAAGGTCATGGATTACTTTCTTTAAGCTTTAAAGATCCTAAATTTAGAAGAACTGGTAACTATTGGAGAGGAAATATTTGGTCTCCAGTTCAATACATTTGTGCAAGGGGATTATATAAATACGAAAAACAGGGAATTCGTTCAGCCGGTGTTTTAAGGCAAAAGATACAAAATGGTTTTGCTCAAACCGTTTTCAATAATTATCGTTTAGAAGACCCAAGTATTGGTGCTATTTATGAAACCTATCATCCATATGATGGAAGAGGATATAATAATTATCCTTTTACTGGTTGGACTAGCTTGGTTGTTTTATTAATGGCAGAAGATTATCAATAAATACAACGATGATTTTATTTATTACAGCAAGTTTTTTCTACACAACAAGTCTTTTTTTCTTTACAACAAGTAGCTTCAGTTGAACAACAAGGTGTTTCGTTACAACAAGAATTTCCAGAACAACATGATGATTCATTGTTATCATGACAACAAGTTTTTTGTTCTTTACAACACTTTGCGTCTTTAGAACAACAAGGAACGCTTGAACAACAATTGTTATTTGAGGAGGATTGCATTTACTTTTTTTTTAAATAGAATAATGTTGTGTTCTGGCATACCTTTGTTTTATACTGTTGTTTACGAATAAGGTGTAAGACACTTGGACTTATTTGGATTAAAATAAAAAACAATTATTTTAAAAAAATAATTTAGATTTTAAAAATAAAAATAATGCAACAAACTCTTTCATTGAATATTGTGGATTCTAATAATGTTTCCTCTTCTACTCTTACAATTACAATTGATAAATTAGATTTATTTATAAAACAACAAATTAAAAAACAACTTTCATTAGTTTTTAATAATAGTAAATTCTATTCAATGGATGATGAACAATCAACTTGTTCTTCTTTTTTAAGTCAAATTCCAAGCAATTTATCAGAAGTTATCAGTCCAACAAAATATTTTGAAGAAGTACCAGAAACAATATTATTTTCTTCTCCAATGAAACTATTGGAAGATGACAATTTATCAATTCCTTCTATTAATCCAGATATTATTGAAAAGAATAATGTCAATGGGGAATTAGTGACAACTTTATTGAAATTTATAAATTTAAATGAAATTTTAAATCAAATAGATACAATTAATTTTACTAATGATTTATTAAAGTTTATTGAACAAAATACTACCTCTTCCACAAATAATTATAATAATACTCTATCTTTAAATAATTCATCTTTAGTTACCAACAATAATATTACTAACACAAAGAAAAGAAAAAGAAGAAATAACAATTCTACTTCTAACAATATCACTTCTTCTTGTCAATCATGTTCTATAGAATCACTTTGTTGTTGTAGTAAAGAAAAGAATTTACCTTGTTGTAAAGCATTTATTTTACAAAGAAAATATCTTACTAATGATAGAAAAAGTAGTAAGCCTAAAACTATAAAGTTTGTAGATGAGACAACAATTAATCCATCTACTTATGAAGCAATGAAAAAGAGTAAAGAGAAGACAAAGGAAAATAAGAAGGTTTTAATTTATAAAGGAAAAGTAAAGAGAAGAAATAATAATTCTAAAGATCAAGATTGTTGTACTTCTTATTTTACCTTAAAGTAAAAAGTAATTTAATTTGAACTAATAAGACTTGATTTTCTTGAACAAAATGTATAACTTTGTAATTAACTTGGTATTTTGACTTGAAAAAGTTAATGAAATTTTTTGTAAACAAATTTTTAATTTATAAAAATATTTTTGGTTAAAAGCCTTCGAGTTTTCTAAATTTGTTAAAAAATTTTTTAACTATAATCAGAAATATAAATTTTAATATTAGTTAATGTCACATTTAATATTGGGATATTAAAAATATTATTTAACATATTCAACAATTCAATTTATTATAGTAAGTACTAATTATTAAATTACTGCCATCTAGTTTTTATTTAATTGTCCTTAATTTCTTCCTTCTCCTCTTCTTTTTCTTCTTCCTTTTCTTCTTTTTTATTTGTCTTTTCTTTCTTTTTCTTTTCCCCACCTCCAAAACAAAGGAATGGAATAACAGACATAACAATTGATCCAAGAGTTGCCCCAATTACTTGAATTGGATATTCACTAACCAACTCTGTAATCTTAGATAATACTTGTTGCATTATATCATTACCTTGTTCTTCTTGTTTCACTTTCTCTTCCAACATCTTCTTTTCAATCTCAAACTTCTTTGCCCAAGTTTTTGTTGCATACTCAACCGCAGTTTCTTCATCATGAGTAATTAAAAAGTTATCAAATAACATATTACCTTGCATTGTCCAAATCTCAATAGCTAATGCACCAATCTTTCCAGATAAATTTGCTGGTTGTCTATCATCAAAATAATTTGGATTTGGAATTTTTCTTGGTTCCCAAACACCTTTATAAGCTGGATTTGGAATTCTAGGTGGTTGCCATTTACCTTTATATTTTGGATTTTTAATTAATCTTGATTTATATTTACCACATCCTTGATTTTCACATTTTGGATTTTTAATTGTTGGTGCTTCCCAAACTCCATCTTCTTCATCATTCCAATCTTTAGGTTTAACTGCATTTGGATCTGGAATATATTCAGATTCATTCTCTAACCAATCATCTGGTTTAATATCATTAGGATCTGGAATATATTCTGGTTGACTTTCATCCCAATCTTCTGGTTTTTTAGCATTGACATCTTCAATAGTCTCTTCATCAACCCAATCTAATGGTTTTTTATCTGTTGGATCTGAAATCTCTTTTGCTGGAACAACAGGTGGATTAAATTCTTCAAATAAACTACCTGATCTAGCAGTTTCTTGATCAATTTTAACTTCAAAAGTATTATCTTTTCTAATAATTAATGTATATAAATGTGTTAATGCATCGTTCTTAATTTTTGGTGGATTTTCTAAATGTTTCTCTTCCCACGTTTGATTTTTAGGATTAAAATGTCTAAATATGAAATGTACTTTATCTGTAGTACCACATCTATCAGGACCAAACATTATAATATAAGGTGAGCTTTCATTTAGTTCCGTTAAATCATCAATCTTTGAATCATCTAATAATTTAATATATGCTCCTCCACATTCTAATTTATTTTCAAATTTAACTTCATATTGAATAATTAAATCTTTATTTTCATTATCTATTGGTGGTGTTATTTTAGCTGAAATACCAACATGTTGTGCTGGTTGTTTACTTAATAAACCTTTATCTCCAGGGAATCCTATAATCTCTCCAACTGGTGTTGACCATTCTATTTCTTGATTTGAATATTTTGAATTCTTTGATAATACCCATACTTTATCAAATGGATTTTGATTGAAATTTTCAAAGAAAATTACATTACTTATTGTTGGAGCTTGATATTGTTCTTGATTATCAAATTCAGAAAAATCTTCTTCATTTCCTACTGTAACCTCTTCATCAGCCTTTATTTCGTGAAGAAATAGGAAAGAACAAAATAAAACAATAAAAAGCAAAGTTGATTTTTTCATTTTTTTTGTTTATTTCTCCATAACTTGTTACAACGTATTTTCTCTGGGTTGTCTATTTA